>VYZW01019053.1:167842-203942 GCA_013401315.1 Balaeniceps rex | reverse complement strand
GGACAGGTACGGTTGGACTTGATGATCTTAAAGGTCTTTTCCAACCAAATGATTCTATGATTCTATAATCTGCCACAAAAATTATGTGTATTATAAACTATATACAAATTAATCATCATGTACAGAGAAGAAGTGATCTGATGTAGTAGGACATTGCAGCAACCAGAATTAATTGTGATCACCATTTTGGAAACACTACCCATGCAGAAAGAGTATTGTAGATAAACTAACTCTGCTAAGCCTTCCAGTAAGTTTCATTGTACTTACAAGTTGCCACCTTAGACAGCAGAGGTTACTAACCTATCCCATACAATATTCTGAGAGGGTGGCCCAGACTCCAGCTCCTTGGGTTGTGCTGTTTTGTATAATGTTATGCTTTGATTTAATTTCTTAAGTCTTCCTAGCTTGAATAAATGCCTATTTTCAGTTGTGAATTAGACAAACCTGTAACGTACTGCACAAGGAAAGACGACTGTGCATCTAAAAGTTGTACCATTTGCAATATCTACTGAAACAGAGCACAACTTCCCAGGCTGGTGATCAGAACTGACCAGCTTGGGAAAGGGATGGGAGAGCACGAGCACGTGAGCCCCAGTTTCTTCCAGTTATAGAAAGTCGTAACAGCACAACTGGAAAGAGCTGAGGGATTTCAAATTCTTCTGTTTAATACCCTAGTAAATAAGTTAGTCTCATTCAACTATGCACAGTGTAAAAGGAATCGATCTTGAAAACCCAAGTTGTTGCTCTCACCCTACCTAGTGACGCTGGCTGTAAAGTGAGTTAGTGGAAGGGAGGCAGTGCTGTCTTTTCTTCTTTTCTTGAGAGTGCATTTGAGTTTATCTTGACTTTTTTCCTGTTGTTTTTTTTTTTGGTTATAATTTCAAATGGCCAAAGCGAAATGTTCCATTCCATATCAGAGTTTATTTTTTTTCAGATAGTATTTTTATGTTTCTTCTTTCAGGGGAAAAAACTCATAACATGCCTGTTTTAACATTTTGTTCAAAATAAATCAGTTTTTTAATGTTTTTTTTTTCAAAATAAACCATGGATTTTTTTCGTTCCCTTCACTCCTCAGCAGCCAAACAAATGCAATCAGTTATTCATACAAGTCCTAGTAACCAATCCAGCTGATGAAAGCCAAAGCTTTCCTCTGAGATGGGGGAGCTGGTGAGAGCCCAGAAGCGAGGCGTACTCTATAATTTTGATTCTAGGCTTTATCCTTGTCCAGCTCTGGCCACAATGACAGTAATCTTCTCAGAAACTGCTGGTGCCTGGCCAGTTCTGGAAGCAGGAAAGGAGAAAACCATCCAGTCTTCTTCCCCAGATCAGAAAAATGGCTGTGATTATAAATAACCTTCTAATTTACAAACAGATCCTTGGAAATGTGACCATCATGAACCAAGGAAGGGGTGAGTTCAGACTCAGCCAAGAGGACAAGGCCAGACAGGCTTTGGGAGTGGGAGAACCAGGCTGAGGAACTTGCACTTGTGCTTACTGCTGTCTCAGGGAGAGCTCTGAGAGCTGTCAGATGTGTGTGGACCTTCTCCCATCGTAGACCAACATGTTTGACATGTAGTCAAAAGCCACAGAGCCTTGCTGGAATAGCTCCCAAGGAGCCCTCCGTTTAGACTCCTTCCTATGAACAAGGAGAGAGGGTTGGAGTTTAGCGGAGAACTAGATCACACAGGCACTGACTTGGTGGGAAACACATGATGGGGTGCAATGAAATGCTGCACGCAGTCCAAACCAGAAATCACATACACGCCTAAATTTATTACACGTAATAAATTCCTTCATCACTGCAGACTGAAGCCATGTTGCTATCAGATCCCCATAGTTTTTAGCTGGGAGCAGGCAGGATGTAATGAAATATTATGGCTTTTAACTGCTTTATGCCAAAGAGCTCAGAGTTAAGTGGTTGATAAGCAACAGCCATTGATGAGGCATCCCAGTGAAGTAAATCTGTAAGGATTGGGGGAGGCAGATTCTTGGCAGCAGTGGCCAACTCAGTGTTGGGGTCTTGCTGCTGGTATTTTCCTTCCTTTGTAAAATAAGATTCACATGTGGATTCAGGTAAAAAGTGACAATGGGGTGCACCCAGTTGCCAGGGCCTGCCAGAAGGAAAGGAAAGATGTGCAAATATGTGGATGTTGGTATGACATGGTTCTACCCTAGTTTTCTTCACATCACATACAGGCATCACTGATTTAAAAGCCACTGCCCAGCTCCCACTCACACCTCTCAGTTTCTAAGGACTTTTGAGTCACCTGCTGGAAAAACGGAGAACTCTCCAGAGCTAATGACGTGCTTGCAGTGCTCACTCATGTGGCATCTTGGCTAGAGACCCTCCTTTCTCCTTGATTTGGAGCTGATATTAAGTGACAGGACTCCTGTTTGTCACCCACATGTCTAACTATCAAGGTATTGAAGTTTTGATTTGAAGTAATTGTCCTCCTTATGTTTGGATGAAATGTTCTTTAGAGTGTCTTGGCCTTGGTTCCCCAACAAGCACACCAACAGTCAGGCTTACAAGACAGATGTTGTTTTCCTTTCTTTCCCTCCCTCTGTCCCAGTCAATGTGCAATAATTATGTAAAGTTGCTCTGAAGACCAAGAGCAGGAGTGATGATGGTTGCTTTCAGCATGCCAAGCTAGTTCCTGTACTCTTAGGCTGTAAGAGTTCAAGATAAGTGTTCAAGGCTTTGATCTCAACTGGGCAGAGTGGAGATGTTTCCAAGGGGAGAGGTTCCATCAGTAGTGTGATGGGGCAGGGATGGACAGTAGGAGAGGGTTCATCATTGAGCACCATAAGGGGGAACCTAATGCTATATACATAAACCTCTTCCTTTCTCTGGTCTTCGGCTGCAAGGCCAATTTGGTTCTGAGAATACCACTATGCGGGAAATGGCTATTTTGAGATGGCATTTCAACTTACCTGGCTTCGTTTATACGATCCAACAAAACGTTAAATACAGAGGGAGTTATACCAGTAGGAATGATTCTTCTGCGAGCACGTGTCAACATCGGAAGAGGTTTTAAGGCCTTCGAAGTGTACAGCAGTGATACAGTGCCTAGGCTTTTTGAGCCACACTCCCTTGTGATCCTTGGACAATCCAGAGTCTTTCTGAACTTGTCTGAGGGCAGCTGGACTCTTTCTGCGGATTGCATTGAGTCACAGTTCAAACTTTATATCCCCAGTGGGAGGGAGTGAATGCAACTGGTTGTATGCGGAGTGAAGATAATTTAACCGCTAAAATGGATTCACTACACGGGAAATTGCTTTAATGTCATGGAGATCACAAAAGTCCTCGTCCTGGCATTTTGCCATGGAAACCACAGGGGATCAAAGGAAAAGGATGCCATTGGCCATTTTTAATCATGGCTCTTTCTTATAGAGAATGATGTTTTTCCAGTCATGAAAAGCCACTTCACCACTGAACTTACACAAAGAAGCCCTAAAAGCCAAGCTGAAAAATTTCCACATATATGTGATCGCATGTTCTATCAAATTCAGAATAATGGTGCCTGTCTAAGAAAAGCAACGCTACGCTCATTGTAAGCCAGGAAGGATGGCTTTTGCACAGAGGACACACAGCACGGCTGGTTGGGCAGATTTTTGCCACTGACTTCTTAGGCGACCTTCATCAAAGCCACTTGCACTAATTAATTTCTGGGCAGTGATTGGAGTTCCTCATACGGAAGACATTTTTTGGCAGTATGTGATTAGCACCACCTCTATAGACACAGAATAAATGCAATTGGCTGATCTTCCCTTTCCCCAGCCTTTGTAACCCGTGTTTCTGACTTCTGATTTAATCCACAGAGGGATCCAGTGAAAGTCAGTATGCAACAGCTTTGCTTCTCAGAATGGCCCAGAGCATTAGACCCTTTGCTTTTAAATGAAAATGGATAATCCACGCAGAAAGGAGGGACATATATTGCAAAGACTTGTCATCCCTAGCTGTAGCTTTGGCCTTTATCAGTGGGTATAAATCAGCTTAAAAAGGGGGTGAGCTGTGGAACTGGCCTATGGACAAGGAAAAGCTCATTGACCTCTCGATGTGATCTATTTTCACTGCCTCATACTCACGTGCATTAAATAATGTGTCTTTTACACGAATAATTACTGTTCACTTGTAGTTGCCTGCTAGGCATTTCTCCAACACAGAGGAAGGCTCATGCTTTGTTCTGAGCAATAAAGACCTGAAAAGGCAGCGCTACCGAACAGGGCACACAGCAAGGATGAAACACAGACACCATACAGGGGCAGATGCAGCACCCTTGGGAAAGCTGGAGGAAGCTGCAAAGCTAAGGTCACCATATGAGGCTCAGGAGGTATCTGGTCACCTGGCAGGGTGGGAAAGCTGCCAGGGATGAGCACACACCACTGCTGTGTCTGCTGTTCCAGAGACCAGCGTACAAGATGCCAGCGCTTGGCGCGCACAGTTTGTCAAGGCGGTATAGGCAGACCCAAGCTTTGCAGTACCACCAGCTCCATGCAGGGGCAGTGGAAATGGGAAGGAAGAGTGTTAAGTCTCATTAGCCCTACTGGGTAATTCTGTGCCTGAAAGAAGTGTTAATTTAAATGGCTTGCTAATGATTTGGAATCAACCAGCAGAGATTTGGAGGCTTTGCAAAATCCGTGTTCAAACACCAGTCCATTTCTTTCCATGGAGAGAGCTACTTTCAGCCCAGAGAGTATGTGAAGGGATTTAAGGAGTCAAATTTGTACTCCACATTGAAAAGACCCAATGAACTCTTCATTTCCAAAAATCAAGACATTCCTTTTGCGGTGGCTAAACACCACATTCGGAGGACTAACTTAACCTGTGTCCCAAAAGCAAACTAAAGCAACAACCAAGCAGCAGGATCTTAACCCCAGACCCAGGTGTTGTGCTTCCCTTTACACCTGCAAGTCATTAATTACCCACTCATATAGTTATTGCTACAGTCAGACGTGTTGTGATTGTATATATTGTACATATGTATATATTGTATATATGATTGTATATTGTGTACAGTGACAGTGTGCATGTACAGTACTGAGGTGGATGGGTTGAAGGTCTAGTTGTAAGAGCTGCAGGCAGGATGCTCTCATGATGCTCAGATTATGAATTTACACCACCAGTGCTGTGGAATCATCTGGTTGTGGAAAGCCCAAGCCAAGACACCACCTTGAGCTCAAAACTGCATTGTAGGATGCCCTCGGTCATTACATATGCCAAATATTGCAGAGAGCACTGGATGGCAGCTCTCTTGTGCATCTCATGGGTAAAGCATTTTGGTTTCTTGCAGCGGTGTGGGATTTCTGCAGGTGGAATGGACCCATCGCACCTGCTCTTGAAAAGCTGCTCGCAGGTTCTCCTAACATGCGGCCTGGATGACTGGCATTCTGATGTATTCAGTCCTGAAGTGAATGAGAACAAACATGGTTTTTCACATATTTTGGGGTTCTCCTATTCTTGGAGGGTGGTTATGAAGGGTTACAGTCTGTGATGCAAAAGACAGACCTTACCTTTGGTCTGTCCATCCAGGGTACTGGGGGGATTCTCATAGGGATGAATTTGAACAGCACAATAGCGAGACGGCTGGAGGATATTCCAGCATCCAACCCTACACTTGTAATCAATGCATGTATATGTGTGTGCATGGGCGTATGCACCTACAAATACAGGAACCATTTGACATCTCTTGATTGTGGCAAAAGAACCATAGTGTGTTTGTAATTGCATGATTATTACCTCCTTGCATGAGTCCCACGTCCAAAAGACATTGCATCCAGCCACCCAGCTCATGCAGTGGTGTTGCCTTCATTGTGGTTGTTCTGGGGACCTTCATGCTGGAACTGGTACTGATTCTTCTGCTTAGCACAGATGTTCTCAAAGAAGGTCTCCCATTTTGAGGGTGATTTGGTCTACCTGGCTAACCTTACAAAGTATGAGATCATTGTGCCTAACTCTAGGCAACCACCTTACCACCTCACTACCTCCTTCTTACGCCTTTCCTCCTCCTGTCTATGTCTTCTTCAGGACTGAGAAAAATACATTAAAATATCAGGTGGAACTTCTTAGACACAAAGTCTTCACAATGGTTTTATTGCTTGTTTTCAGCAGTGTCAACCACAGAGAAGAACCTCCTCTGAAGCAAGGAGATGAATCAAATACAAAGAAAAAAAATAGCCAATTCATTGCATATGTACAGAGTCAGAACAAAATAAATAACATTGGGCCATGAAACAAGGTGGAGATTTCACCAGTGCTGAGCAAGCAGGCCTGTTCTCACTGGCATGAAGAATACATCACAAGCACCTAGGTACAGAATAGTCCACAGAGACAGTGATTGCCCGTTCACAGCCAGTTTTCATCACTCTTTGCTGTCAAAGCCTATTTACAGGAGGACATAGCAGAGGTGCTTACAGTTTGAGTGAGAAGAGTCAGTTGGCACCAGCTACTGAACACCAGCTTAAGGTGTTTGAAACAGAGTCTGAAAAATGCACTTTTGAATTCAAAAGTGCCTTTTTGAACTTAATTTATCATCATCAGAGTATCAAAAATGTGTTTTTTTTCTTTTTTAATGTGCTATCCAGATTTCCCCTATGTACAAATTTACAATATCCACAAAACTGGGGTATAAAACACTAGTGCTCTGCTGATGCCAATTTGCATGTCCTAAAGGCCTGGCCTTCAGAACCCAAATGGGCATTATTTCCCTTACAGACCTGTCACGTAGTTACCAGTCCCAATGTTTGTCTTCTTCCCTGTGATTTCACAGTATGCTAGAAATAACCAGGGTTTCAAACCCACGGCTCTTCAGTATATAGTGCAACACCATGCAAGCAAACAAGGAGTTAGGACGTTCAGACGGAGGTGGAAGAGACGGTCCGTGGGCCCTGGAAACTCCTAATTCCTAAAAGCTATGGTTTACAACTGTACAGATCTCCAGGGGAAATAATAAGATCAGTCATTGTAATTATACCTCATCAGACTGGTATGTAAACACCGAGTTTGGAGACAGCATGAAAAGTAGACTGACTGAAAGAAAACGGATTGAAATCCATGCTGTTCTGGATTTTGGGACATCTGACTCTACGTACCAGGCTGGGACTTCATTCTTTCCCCTATTACACCAGTTTAGTTCCAGCATGATACCAGCAGAGTCATTCCAGATTGATATGGGTATACATGAGGCCAAGAGCTTGGCCTCCTGCTCTTCAAGGGTCATCTACAATCAAAGCAGCATGATGGTCCTTGCCACCATAAGCATCGTGCGTGAAAAGTGCAAAGTTGCATTGCGAGTCAGAGAGCTCAGGACTGCAGTCCTGGTCTCCAAGAGTTTGGCACATTCATTAGTGCAGAGATGCCTTGGGAGGAAGCACAGGGCCGTGCTTGGGCTGTGTCAAGATCCTTTCTTCAGCTAAATCCCCTACCTGAAAGCAGAGAGGCTGGGACACAGCGGGAGGAAGCATGTTTTACATGGGCTTTGGTGTTATACCTAGATTCATCTTCCAGAGAAAAAACATTGCTTCTCAGTCTCCTTATTCTGATACCACATGGATTTCCATAGGTCGCTTACCAAACCAAGTTGAACTTGCGCGGACAGAATAAAATAAGCTTCACAAAGATACATATTGACATCTCCAAGTTTGAGACATTCCCTTTTAGTCTGAAAATATTTCATAATTCCTGCAGAAACCCACTGGGTTTTGCCTTGTTTAAACACTGTGGTGAAGGTGGATGGAATGGAGACAAAATAATCCCACCAAACCCCTTTAATCCTTGCCGTGGAGCCAAGTGATGCTCACTCCTGAGCTTTCTTTGGAACCTCATTTGCTTTTTAAAAACCGCTGGCAGTCTTTCATTAATCAGCAGGTGCATCTCTCTCTGAGAGTATTTCCATCAGATTGGAGCAGAGATTTGGTTTTAATCCCTTTGCTCGCGTAGCCCTGCAACACAGACACCACCCTGCGTCATTGCTTCTGAGCTGAACGGGAACCAAGCGGGATATTGAGAAAGAGGTAAATCTGCTGATTAGTTAATGTACAAAACATTTTTTTCTCCAGTAACACCTTCCTTGAGAAAAATATAACTGCTTCCTAGGGGGGAAAAAAAAAAAAATCAGGTGTTTCGTCTCCTGGGCTTTGGTATTTTGTCTCCTGGGCTTTCTTAGGATCCCTTTTTCATTCCATAACTTCAGTAATGCTGCTGCTCCATATATACCTCTGATTTTAAAAACTATTTTCAAGTTAATGCCCTGAAATTCTGCAACAGCCTAGAATTTCTTTACTGCTTTTTTAAACCCTAAACATGGTCATATTCTCATTTCTTGCTGCTTATCAGAGGGCCACAGAGCAATATAGGTCCCAGCTGAGTAGAAATATCTACAGTCTAATGTTACTATTGAACCTTGTACCTCTAGACCTTGAGAAAATAATTTCCTTTTTTTTATTTTAATTGTTCCATACTTATTAATAATTGTTTAATAGTTTAATCACTGAAATATAGAGTGACTAATTAACAGGAGGGGTTTGATCTCCCACTGGTATAAAAAGGGAGTAAACAGTTCCAGGCTGAAGATAAAGGAATTATTCTAAAGGCAAATTCCAGTACAATGCTGGTGTAATTCAGGAGTCACTGTAGTGAACTGATTGGCGCAACTGGGATCAGAATTGGGCCTGATTTCTGTAAAGAGTTTTGGAGTCCAAATTGTCAAGTATTTGTCAAGCATTGGAACAGGCTGCCCAGGGAAGTGGTGGAGTCCCCATCCCTGGAGGTATTTAAAAGCCGGGCAGACGAGGTGCTTAGGGACATGGTTTAGTAGTGGACAGGTACGGTTGGACTTGATGATCTTAAAGGTCTTTTCCAACCAAATGATTCTACGATTCTACGAAATTCATGATCCTCAAGCATATCTCAAAGCCTGTCACATCCAGGTATGCCTCTTAATCTTATTTTGCAGCAAATTAATGCAGTTGCCTTCACCGGAGTCATTCTTGTCTTAGAGCAGAGTTCAAGGGCAACAGCAGCAGTCCTGAGCGTATTTTACATGGGTTCAGGACAACGCAGTTTGGGTTCTTGTTTCGGGTTGCAGTGAGGTCCTTGAACTCCATTTTATTGATGAGTTGGATGAAGAACAGAGTAGAGGAGGCCAAGTTATCAGGCCAAATTCCTGCACTAAGCCACTTAAATGAGGGCCTGATCCGAATGTTGTTGTTCACTTGATTGCTCATATCCCCTGAGTGAAAAGCTCTGATTTCACCACTGACTCCTCTGTTCTCCTGAAATATGAGGCCAACACAGCTGGGCTGGCAGCTCTGCACTGCCTGCATCACTAATATTGCCATGCCTGTCACAGCAGGTATATTCAGCACATTCATTTAACCTCTCAAACACCCTTGACAGCATAATGGCGATGCGGCTGGATGTTCGGTGATGAAATAATTGCAAGTAGGATGCCTGGGGGCACTGTTCCTGGCATGTTAATGTAGTCAACATTTTTTGAAGGAGCGCCTCAGTTTGAGTCACATCCGATCTTCAGGCTCCCATGCCGAATAACCTGGTGGTGCAGCTCAAGAGCTGCAGAAGGCCCTGTGGCATGGGTAAATATCCATCCAAATTTTTCCCTGTCATGTCTCTAAAAGGCAAGCCTATCCCTGCTGCCTTTGGCACAGGGTTGATACTGGTACAGGTTAGCACAGGGCTGAAACAGAAGGGAAGCTGTAAATACAAAGCAGAAGGATACAAAGCAGAAGGTCCTCCTGCAAATGGAGTTACAAGCACAGGGAGAGGAAAAGGAAGGTGAATAACAACAGAGTGAAAATGCACAAGGTGTCTCACTGCTCATGGCTCACAGACATGGACCTTCTACCCCAGCAAGGATGCCTAAAACAGATGGGAAGGGCTTCCCTCACATCTCTCAAAGGAGGTTGCTGGCAATGTGCGTCACTTATGCTCAACAGCTCTCTGCTCAAACACCTCCTCTGCTTGTCTGGGACCTGGGATTCAAGTTCACACCTTAGGCACCTCAGTGGATACATTAACAAGATCAGGCAGCGCTCCTCTGCAGCCCACCGATTTTGCTGGGCATAAATAGCTACCATGACAGATGAAGAGGGTGAACGACTTTGCAGCTTGATGAATCAAATCTTTCCCAGACTGATGTTGATTCCAAATACTGAACCAGTGAGAGGAAGCATTTTACACCAAGTGGAACAACTTGGAAGCTGAGAAATTGCTTTCCCTTGCTCCTTCTGGGCTTGCTTGCAGCTAACCTTTCAACTGGTGAAATGCAGAGCTGGGACAAAGCCTTGCTTTGAACCAGGCACAGGAGAAGATGTCGGTGGGGCTTCTCCAGCATCTCTGTGTGAGTCCTAATCCAGGTCTGAAAGCACTCATCAGAGCAGCACCAGCACCAAACAGAAAGAGGGTCCTTGCCTCTGAGAACCTCACGGGCGTTTCAATAGGAACCTTGTTCCTAGGGTGTCAGGGCATAAGGGCTTCAGTGCAGACAACATGGGGAAATTTTAAGCATCCTCTTGGTTTCTATGGATTTGGGGAATTAGGGAGCTGCTAAGAGAGGATTTTGATGATCTTATGGCACGTCAGTGATGGATTCTAACTGTTAATGATATGGTTTCAGCGTAACGTAGCCATAACAAAGATGGCTTGCACCTGGCTAGCCTGGGGTCTCATCAGCATTTTAATTTCAGGACCATGGAGCTCCTTATGACTACCTTCACAAATATCTACCTAGCCTCTTAGGTTTTGCAGGCTGGGTAGCCACGGCTACACTGTGACAGCATCTGAGCTAGCTCACTAGAAACTCATGAGCGCACGTCTACCCTTCAGGGCAGTTGTATCAGAGCATCTCATGCCCCTGCTGACTTCAGCCCTCTATGCTGTTCTCAGTCCTGCACGTGGAGAAATGCTTTGGAAGCATCAAGCTCAGATGATAGCAGGTATAGCTCTGGGCAGGGTTACAGCGTGGAACAACCACCCTCTCAGAACTGGGAAAGGAACTGGATGTCCAGATCTGCAGCTCTCTTCCTGGGCTCAGTGTGGTTTGCAGGCAGTGAATCACAGATGCTTAAAGCAAGCAAGACAAACCCCAAACCCACCAAGTTAAAGACGCTTCCCTTCAATGAACTACATTTTGAAGAAAAAGAAGCTGTTAGCACCAGCTGTTAGCACCTGGTGGATAAGTCGAGATCTCTGAACGCTGAAAGAGGAGCCCACCTTCCATTCCACGTACGTGCATTGGTGACCCAGACTCTCCTTCACGAGGACGGTGCTACGACATGTTATAGTAGGACGGCAGCAGCCCAATTACTCAGCGTACACGTGAGCTGGGCAGGGATTTCCCACCCCCAGTGTAAGACTGGTGCAACCCCATTTGATGCGGTTGGGTGGGACACAAACTCGAGCATCCTCATCCTTGTGGTGTCTACCTTCCGACTGAGTTTGGGATTGCAGGGATTGTCTCAAACGCAGTGCCTGGGAGCGTGCGCTGCTTGTGATGCCCTGCGAGCCACCAGCCTGGCATGTCTGAGTGGGATTTGGTTTCACCCCTCTCATTTGCCCCTCCACCAAGAAAAGAAAAGAAAAGAAAAAAAAAAACTATTCCCATGGTTTTAACAGGATCTATGTGCGTTCTTCAAATAGGGATTGCCCCTATATGGAAACTAATAGGCCTTCAGAAAGCAGGTAAAATACACATGCACGTCCTAAAGATCTAACAATGCCTTCATCATAGGATGAAAGCTCCCTGTAAAAGCTGAAGAAGAAATCAATTTAATAGCTCCTTCACTCCTTCCTGACTCCTGGAGTGCCAGTTACGTGCTGAGACAACCTTGTCCTGATGAAAGCAATTTTGCTTGCTGCTGCGATGCTAATTTTTTCATCTGGAGAGTGGCTCCTTATGGTGGGTCTGATTCAATTAAGGATTACAGGGTTCTACATCTCCCTTTCCTGGCAGTGTGTGCTAAGCAAGTGCAAATGAATTACAGACCAATTGTTTTCCCCTGATCCCTAATGATCCTGGGTGCGTTAATGCACCAAGATCTATGGGTGAACTTAAAAAGAATGAAAAACACAGCCGTGCTCCGCTTTTGGCATCTGTACCTGGTTTTTATACATGCAAATCGAGTTTCCTGTTCACTGAAAACAACCAAACACAACACGATGTCATGAACGTAGCGCAGAGAAGGGCATTCACGCTGTTCCTTCTCAGCGACCTGCTTTTCCAGAGGGCACCCAAGGGTGCTTGGAAAGCTTTTGCTAACAAGGATGGTGGGCAATTAGCAGAACACACTGCAGCACTGGGGCATCCTCCGAGGGCTTTCCTGGTGCTGCAGCTTCGTCTTCACACGTGTAAAGTACAGAGGCAGGGGCTGTGCGCTGGCCTCTCTCCTTCCTGCTGATGTTCCTCCTGTCCCTTCTCCCCATGTCCCTGACTCTGTCTTCGGTGCCTTATCACCACCTCTTATCAACGGGACTTTTTGGCACATTCATATGTTTGGCATTTTTTTTTTTTTTTCCTGCTTCTTGCCTCCCTCTCTCCTTTACTGGCTCATTTTTTAAAAAGTGCAATTTATCTGTTTCAGAGATGCCGGTTCTGGTAAAGCCGCCAAGGACTCAGGCTCTCCCCTCTCTTACCCCCCCATACTTCATGATTTATGACACATCAGGATCTCCCAAGCTCTCCTCAAGTGACTGGGACCTTTACTCATAGTTATCAACCCATGAAGGCTTGAAACTTCAGAGTGAAAGGTCTGAAAAGAGGGAGAGGAAAAGTATTTCTCTGCCTCTTGGCTTGTCTGGTCTTGTTCTGGATGCCAGTGGCTTTTCCAGTTTTGTGTCCTCTGTTGGCTCATGAGGAGCATGTCATTTCACAAGGGTTCGTCATCGTATCGCTGATTCCTGGGGATCCTTCTGTCTCTCAGTTTCTCTTTTGGATGCTCAGTGCTCGGAGAGCCTCTCCCCATCACACCAGAGAGAATTCAGCCTGGAAGCCAGAGCACCGGCGTGTCTTTGGTGAGCACTTGGTCAGCATGGAGATCTGGGTGCTGAAGTTGGTGCCGTTGCTGCCTAAGGAAGGGTGGTGATACTTCATGTCCGAGCCCAGGAACCGCTCCAGGTGCCACCTCCGCCACTTTCGCTTGAGCTCAGCTTGGACCTAGGTGGTGGAAAGACAAGAAAATCAGCAGAGGGGAGCATTTTCCATTGCTCTGACTTGATTGTGTGAGTAGCAATGGGTGACCCACCTACCAAGGGACCAAGAATTATTTTATAAAGGTCACTAAACTCCACCTGGCCAGAACTTTTAGCCACATAGAAGAGAAGTTACACTCCAGCCAGTGAACTACTAGAGCAGAAATCCCTGAGCTTCAGCAGAAAGGTGAGCACAGGGCATCGCTTATCTGATACAGTGAAGGTGCCAGACTACTTAACTTTATGGCAACATATTCTATGCTTTGTGAGTATAATTAAGACTTTTTTTTTTTCACTGCCCTGTTTTTGTCCAAACACAAATGATTTAACTATAGCTTGTTTGTAAAGCTGTCAATACAGCTGTGCTTTTTTGATAGAAACTACTTGTTCCTGCTCAGGGAGTTTACATACATCATCTGGTTTGCACTGTCCAGATTCAAATCCTGAATAAATCTGGCCACCGTCCCTGTCCCCTCCTGCAGCCTTCCAGCGCAAATTTTTAGATAATAGTATGAATTAGCTAAAACAGCCGTGTCCGAGGATCTCTGGGACCAGCAAGCACGGGAATAGTACAACACCAGGATGCAAACCCCAGGACTGGAAATGTGGCAAAGGCAAGATCGATGCCTGTAAGATAGAAGCACGTTTACCTGGCACTGGTCTGTGCCTAACAAGTCACGTCTATGCCTACATCAGTTTTGGATCGTTAACAAGTTTGTGCGGTTTTGTCCCGCCAAGGTCTCTGCTGGAGCTGGGCTATCTGCCCTGCATGCCACTGCGTGATGCACACATGGGATCAGCGTGGCTGAAAGCAGCGTCAGAGCTGTAAGAGAGCAAGTTGTGATTCTGGACACTCTTCCTCTCCCCAGGAAGCTGGAACATAAACCCAGATCACAGCTGCTTCTTTCTTGTCCGTGCTCAGTTTATTGAGCTGAAAGTGCTCCAGCTGACAGCAGCTCCAAGTTTTTAGCTGCTCACACCTACTTGGTAGCCTTTGAGATATGGGTTTAATCAGTCTCTGCTGAATTTCTTACAGGCAGATGGAGCATGGTACAAAAATATCACTGCATTCACAAGCCTCCATCTTGGCAGTGGGCCTGATTCTGTGGAGGATTCATTGAGGCGCTACGCATGACTAGGGCTTAGAAGATGGGCTTTATCCTTCCCTGCTGAAGGCGGTCCCTTCAGATCAGGGTTTATGCAAGGTCACAGGGGAGTTCTGCTGATGCTGTCTCATGAGTAAAGGAAGGACTCAGCAGCAGAAATATTACAGTCCGCATAAAAATCCTAATAGGTTTATTAATTGTCCTGGAAACTGTCAAGCGAATGGTTGAGTTGTTTTCCTGGAGTGAGCGATTTGATGTGGAAGCTCCCTGCCAATACGGTAACATCAGGAATGGGACACCGCTCTCCACAAGAATTCAATTTGCCTTAGCTGCAAACATCAACCAAACAATATTGTTGATCTTACCTCCCCATTGAGAAAACAGTACAGAACAGCCACCACAAATCCCTAGGGAAAAGGAAAAAAACCAGGCTTTTAGCACCTCATAGCTGATATTCCCCTAGATCACAACCCAAACTCACTGCAGCCTTGGAGAAAGGGCACGCTGTTGGGGGACTGCTAAGGTGCCCCTTAGAAACCACTTGATTGCATTTTCCCTATTAAAGGAGCAGGGGAAGATTGGTTAAAGCACCTTGCAGCAGAGGCATGGGTGTGAGTTCAAAGATTGGGGTTGGACTAGATGACCTCTAAAGGTCCCTTCCAACCCAAAGCATTCGATGATTCTATGATTGCTCCAGACTGGTGTTTAAAGCCATCATCAGTCAGCTCAGCTCTAAGAGGGGCACTTGGTCGTTCAAACTTTGCTGCTTGCTCTTTGTCAGCTGAAACTGGGGAGATCTAAACATGCTCACTAGAACATCATCAGGGTCAGCATGATCTTAGACATGGTATAGGGCTAAACTGTTCCATCTCCCCTGCAGTGACACCTCATTTTTGAGAATCTCAGCTTTCACTGAAAAACCAAAATTATCTCTAGACCTTATGGTTGCAAACACTACAGACAACAAGTGAGTGTAGGTCCATTTATCTCTCAGAGGAGAGATGCCAGATGTGAAGTGATGAATATGTAGACGGGGATGTTAACTCATTCACCACTGAACAAAGCATGCCACTGACACATGTGTGGTCCATGGTGACAGACAGATCCTGCTTGCAGGCTGTGAGAAGACCTAGAGGTGATTAACGGATGGATGCAATGGGATGAAATACATAAATAAGTGCTTCTTTTCATGCAACAGCAGGGCCAAGGTTTAACAACCCAACATGGGAATTGACTGAAGTGAAGTGTGTAGGAGGGTCTAAGAAGCAAACTTCATCAGGGCTTCCTGAAGATTAGTGCAGAGGACAGCCCCATTATCCATCCTCGTGGGCAACCTGCCTTCTACACCAATGAACTGGAACGCTGCTTGAGCAGGATCTACAGGCAGGACTTGGCTTATTAACAGAGGAGAAAGTTCATGCAAGTCAACTGGTTGAAGACAGACTAGGCTCCTGTTAATGGCCAGAAAGACACTCCTCCCAAAGGTGATTTATCTCATCTTACACCATGTCAATGACGTATATATTGAACAGAGGTGCTCATTTTTCCTCCCTTAAGTGCAAAAAACCTAGGGGGACTAACTTATAGAGGTACATTTTCTTTCCAGGTGCCTAAAATAAGGAGAGAGAATCTCCTTCTGGAATTCCAGGAGGCAAAATATAAAATTATCTTCCGTCCTGGCCAAGGTGGAGTGAGTAGCTTTTTCCCCAAAGGTATAAGAGCAGTATTGGGCATGCCCAGGAAAAACCCAGCTCACACGTTTGCTTATTCCCTTGTCAAGCTTGTTACACTTCTGCCTGCCGACAGACCTGGCGACTGACTGGTGGCCCAAAGGGTGGCTTACCTGGAAGGACCCAACCACAAGCTCAAAGACCAGCTTAACTTCTGCTTTGAAATTGTCAGGGAAGAAAGCAAACATGATGTAGTGAATGCCAAAGAGAGGGATCAGCAGCAAGGTGGACTTGGCCAGCCTCCTGTTGGAAAGACAAACATGAGTCATAAGGGGAGAGGGAAGAGGAGCTAAAGGGTAAGCTGATGAGAAATCCTGCAGCTGAGCCCCCAAACTTTAATTTGCTGCAGTACATATTTGCTGATTACCTGGATCGTGATGGTGTAGCCTGTATCATGCATGTTAAGTGCCTTTGTTTGCCCTTAGGAGGTGTGATGTGGGCCACTTACCCTGAGGTCCTGGGAACATCCAGCCCTTCAACAGCAGCCTCGAGTGAGGCAGCATCAGGAGGCTGCCCTTGCCCAGAGGGAAGAATTGTCCGGGGTACAGTGAAATGGAGGGTGTTGAGATAGCTCCTCACAGCCTGACCTCCCCAGGATCCCTCTGATGACCTGGGCTGGGATGCAATGACACGTGGAGGTGGACCCTCAGCTGGGCACAGTCACTGTATGGCAGTTCAAACTAACCAAGGACCATGCTGGGATCATTTCCACAGGCTTGCTTTCCTCCTTGTTAACAGCTCTCATATAAATATATACGTGCCTCCAGCTGAGGCAGAGTGATCAGCCCTAGATTATTTCTCTTTGGCCTGCAGACCGCAGATGGCTGGTGATTTCAGATGTGGTGACAACATAAAATGTGACATCTTTATTCCCAGTAACTTCAGTGGAGGTTATTTCTTTCTCCCTTCTCTCTTCTTCCCCTCCCACCGGAGATCTTTTTCATCTCTACAAGCTAAATCATCATCTAGCGCTGTCTTTGTTTGCTTGGGATTTCTGAAAATTACAGCTTCTGGGAGAGAAATGGTATGTTTAGCTCAGAATAATAACAGGCTAGCGCACAATGAATGTCTCCAAAGGAGGGAGATGAACAGTATTAGTGCTTAATGGCATCAGGCTGGGTAATCAGAGGTCTAATTAGGAAGAGATGATAATTTATTAAATCTAACCATTATTAAAATATAGCTGACTGAAATAAAATGAAATCAAGGACTTAAGAATGCTTATGGGGGTTTTGGCTCCTTTGGTCACCTACAACCTCCTGTGTCCCCCTCGTCCAGAGGCTTCTGGAGGAATTGAAGCTAAGGCCGGGATGTTGGAAATACTTGTTCTACCAGCTGCAAACCCTTCACCTCCAAAGTCCCATCAGGCTCAGTCCCCTCAGATCATCTTCATTTATTTGCCATCTGCATAAGCCTGCTGGGAAGGCTGATGTGCCAGCTTTATGCAGATGATGCTCACCACTGTATCTCCCAGAAGACCCTTCCAGCTTTCCCTGGGCCTGGCCCAAAGACAGTTTGGTGTTAAGGCTGTGGCTGGAGGCTGTGGTTCCCCAGGGAATACCTGGTGGCTGAAAAGCAGCTAGCTGCTACTCATGCCAGGCAAAACGAGTACCTGTAGGAAGCCAAGGAACTTTCCAGGAATTTGCCTTTCCTACCACCTCCCTCAGCAGCAGGCACATCCCTGCTCATAGTGAGTAGGTGCAAAATCTGAGTCCTCTTGGACGTCTTGCTCTGCCAGAGTGCTGTCACTGTCATTGGTGGCCATCAGGGTACCATGTTCCTCCCTGTCAGAAGCAGCTCTGGCCAGTGTGACCCACGCTACTATGACCCAGCCCTAATTCCCCCAGCTCCCAACATATGAGAAAGCAACTCATTTTCTAAGTAGATCACAGTTCATCGAATATTAATACTGGCTTTGCAGAGATCTCTCCTCTGTCCTCAGTCTTTCAGAAACAAGTCAACCTAGAGAAGATCGATGTGATGCTACCTTCAGGTACGATATTTATAGAGAGGCTGTTTGTAACCTCCAATGGGTTAGAAAAGTTTATCCTATTGTTGCAGACAACATCAGGGCCTCAGTAATAGCACTTTCCCGCCTGGCTGGACTGTGGCAATGAACAGGACCTTTATGGCAAACCTTAGGAGCCCCTTCTCCAGTTTGCACAACTCCCCAAACCAGTCTCTTGCCCCCAGCATCGAGCTTCTCCAGAATATCGAGTGACGTTCTAGATCTCAGTTTGGCTTCAAGGCAAGGGCCCTATGGTCTAGCCCTGTGATATTTAGAAGACCCCCCTAAATACCTCAGTGAAGAAATCCCCAGTTACGGTGTAATTTCTTCCAGGAGGTTTAAGCCTGGCTGTGCAGAAGGCAGAACTGCTTGGGAGATTGTCCAAAGCTGTTTAAAGCTACCTGCTGGAAGCCATGGCTTCTCAAAAAATTCATTACATCCACTCCCAGCACAGGGTCCACTTCTTAGACCTACCCTCTCTGACAGATACACATGATGGCAGGTCATTTAGGGAATACACGTCTCCGCTAGCCTGCACTGAACCTGCTCCTCTCCTTGGGAGTAAATAAGAGTGAACCAACATTTTGGTCATGCGCCTTGAACGCATAACAGAAAAGTTACCCAGAAAACTTTAATGATAATATTGATCTATGAACATGTGCAGAATAGAACGAGATGAATTTTGCTCAAGATTTCTGTTGCAGAAAACAACTTCCATTTGCCTGAAATATTGCTGTCCCATTCTTGCACATGTCTCTGTCATTTCCAGAAAACTGTTTTGGGAGACTTGTTTTCACAGTTTCCAATACATTAAAGCCCAGATCACTGTCTGTAGCATTAATGAGTGAGTCAGCAGCGCACCTGAACTTCCAGCCTGCAGCTAAACTGAAGCCCCTTGGAATTGAACAATACCGTCAACATGTCAACATGTTATTTTTTTATAAAATAAACAATATAAAATAAACAAGACAAGGAGGGAGAAATGCAAATGAGAGATCCCTGATACCGTTAGTTTAAAACGTACTTATTTCAGATTTGGCAGGAGGAACCCACACATAGCATTAGCAGCAGTTTTTTGCTAAGATCTCTTGGGTCCTGCAGGCCAACCCCCTGAAGCTAGGAGCAGCATTTCAGGTAATAAGGGGATGACATGTAAAAGAATACAGGTACTTACAACTGCAGAACACATGCCTAATGGCATTTATAAAAGGGTCTGGATCCCAGATGACTCTACAGCTAGCTGTCTAAACACTAAAAACTTAGGACCACACTGAGAATTCCCCTTGGTGAGATCCAGCCTTCAGATTGGGACACTTAACGTTCATTTCCATAGGAAAGTGTGGTGTCTCATGTCCCACTGCAGTCAATACAGTCAACGGAGACTTCCAGATGCCCCAGAGAATCTGGCTGGTGGCCAGCTGCCACTGCATAAGGGTACAAGTCTCCCATAAGTCCTGGGTCCTATATGCCAGGTCCAGGCAAGTATCTCAAATGTCCTAAAGCATCTCATATGGCTTGGACACATATAAGTGAGGAACTTATATGTTCCTCATATAAGGATTCATGCCCTAATGGAGCTGAGATGTTTTTCCAGGTGGAGGAGGAAGGTGAGGAACTGAGGATGTGAAGATCATTTGTACTTCAGCAGTGCCTCCTATTTGGCAGGCCAGCGTGGGGAAGTCCATGTTGCTTACTGCCCTGATGTGCTACATTTGTCATTTGTGTTTACAAGGCAAAGAGACCTTTCCTGGCAGCTCCCACTTCATTGGAAAATGTGAAGCAAAAAGTCCTGAACCCAAAGCTCAGCATGACCTCCGAGGTAATCTGGGCATAACCCTTCCAACGCGTGTTGGCAGCACTTCTACTGAGATGAATGGGAGCCAACTGCTCCAGGCTGCTGCTTAGTACTAGAACATATTTCAATATGCTGATTTAATCTATGTACCTGGCCAAAGCTGTTGCAATCCTGGGGGTACAAAGATACAACGTCCAATTGGAAATACATAAAGGGAGGTGATAGAAAGCACGGGGTCTGGTAATGTTGTTGTGTTATGATGACAGAAAAAGAGGTAATTGGCTCTGGCTGCTGCAGGGAGAAGTTAAGGTAAAATACTGGAATTTCCTTTCATAAATCTGAGAATCTCTCGAGGCAGATGAAATGCATAATTTACCATCGCCAGAGAGAAAGACTCAGTGACACAGCTGGTCAGTATTTAAGGACCATATTGATATTGTCTTCCATCTTGCAGAAGGATGAACTGAGCTCAGATTCTTCAGCGTACCAAAGTGCATAGCTCCCTCCAAAGACAAAGAAGATTTATGAGCAGTGACCATGTAGACACTGGACTTTTTTCTTTTCAGTTTCTTTCTAGGAAACATTTAATACATATCCAGGATAGTTGAAATGCTGAGCCAGGACAGTGGCAAGAGTCAAAAATAAGCTGGTCTGAACTTTTATTTTATTTGCATTAAAGCCAGAATAAATCCATGCAGATAGACAGATTTCTCACACTCTTAAAATACTGCAACTAAGACCAGTCTTGGCCACGGAGACAGATGCTGATCTCACTTGTATGTTTTTCATTATGAAAAGCCCCATTAAGGTCAACCTTATATCCCTGGACTAAAAGCATTACGTCAAGCAAAACTTCTGAGACAGTGCTACTTCTCAACAGTGAAGAGAAAAGCATTGAATTAATCCAACCTAGTTTAGGGGTCTGCTTTAGGATAAGGCAAATTTGCCGTAGATTCTACTGAATGCACTAATTTTCTAGATCTGTCCTTCTTTGAAAAAGGGAGCTGAGAGTAGCTAGTTCAGAAAAAAAGCCCGTATGCTGTGGACAGCTACGCTTTGTTCTCCATAATGGTCCCCCTGCCTTTAGAATTCAATGAATATTGAATATACAAAGAAAAATCCTATTTTGTTTCATGATCTTTACTGTTGCTCCCACTTCTTCATCGTTAATCCCAGGAGCCAACCTTCTTGCTTCTCTGTTCAGATGGACATAAAACATGCCCAGCTGTTTTAGCAAATGCCTTATTTCCTGATTTCTGATCAGCTTTAATCAATTAACAAATACTTGATTCTAATCAGTGGAGACAGATGCAATACTGAACTAACAGACAAAGAGGTTTCCCCAAAACCATGCAATATGGTTAAAAAAGTCTAGGACTTACGAATATTGGCTGGTTTCATTGTGTCCAACATCTGGGGAATGCAACTTCTGGACTAAGATACGAATGATGCAAATGAAGAGAATGAAGTTCACCTGTTGGGATGGGGAGAAAGGAAACAGAGAGAGAAATAAAAAACGAGTATTTTTGTCCAGTGAAAAGAGCCGATCATTAGAAGGGAGTTCCTTTCACTGCAATATTTTTGCCATGGAGCAAGCTGTTGTTAAAAAGCCATGAGCAGAGAACCCCACTCTGGGAGCACATAGTAAACCGACATAGGATGGCAGCCATCTTGGGCCTGACATCAGCCTGCTTGGGACTTTGTGTCATACATCCCAAGTATGATGATGTCAAACCCATAGAGCACAGCTATGCACGACGTCCTGCTGCGCGGGGGAGTGCCGACGACAGGGTGGGAAAAGAGCCTTGGGAGTTAGCAGAGCGACGGACGTCAAAGCCCTCAGGAGACGGTGACATGGGACCGGCTGCTGAGCATGTCAAAGACTGAGGCAGTGAGCCAAGGAAACCAAAACAAAACACAAAGCAGTATCCACTCAAGCGGGCCTCTACTCAATGCTATTGGGCATGTCTTCTCTGGAGAGAAGCTGGAGACCTTGTATAGCAAGAGATAGACCTCACCGACACAGCAGAAAACAGATCAGAGGAGTCTAGCTAATACCTAGATTTTAGATGGTACTTCTCACTCAAAAACTCTCAAAGTGCTCCACCAACACACTCAAGCAATGTTGACCTTACTTAATAGCAAAGGTGTAGAGATAGGAATGGCAATTTCCTAAAGGCACGTAGTAGATGGCATGAGTTGAATGCAAATATACTTGCTCTTAAGGTCCTATCCATTGAATCACGCTGTTATTCATGCGGCATATACAATAGAAAAGCGATGACAGGTTTCTGTGGACTTCGTTTAGTTTTATTTTGGCACACAACCTCTTTCTTTATCCTTTCATGGTTAGCAAACGGACAAATGATTCTGATTTTGAGAGACTCAGCGGCTGGAAGGGATTGTGTTAACCAGCCAATCTGATTTCCTGCAAAAACAGATTGCAAAATTTCCTCCAGCAATTCCTACATTTATCTCAACAACACGTGAATAAAGTAGACTGAAGCACATCTCTCAGACACTCACTCTTTTTTCAAAGGCTATGAGTGACTGGAAATTAATTGTATTTCTTAGTTATGATGCATTGCTTAATCACTTTTTATCTATCCCATGCCATTTATCATAGTTTCTGTTCATATTTATTTGCTTATAAAAATGGTTTGCGTCTGACTTGGTGGCGAGTAAAATTTATCAGTTCAAACCAGTATTATCTAGATCAATTACTCTAATGAGCCTTGATAGCACGCAAGCTGCAGCACTGCAGGTAAGAGCGGAGCAGTTAAATACTGACTGTGTTGGCTTGTAGTGGTCAAGAGCAAACATGGACCCAGGGCAGTGATGAGTCAGGTGGAGTATGCCTTGTAGGCTTAGTACAGTCTTAGCATTGCATGGTAGAAGATACGGCTATCAGGCTACTGGAGAAGTTGTTTAGTTTTCAACCTAGAGTACAATCAAAGGCACTTGATCTGTTCCCAGTGCTTAATATCTTATATCTTATATATCTTATGTATGTATTTCTTCCTTCCATTGAGATCTATGCTTTATTCCCACAGCTATGGAGAAAATGTTGCATTCCTCCCCTGAAGAAACCTGCTGTTCATCAGATAGCGGTTATCATGGCCTTCCTTCGTGCCAGATTTATATGGTATCTGCAGAAGGAAAATCAGAAATTGCTGGGTAAATTTTGTTTGGCAATGAAGAAATAATTTATTGGCCAAAAGGAAATACAGACTCATTGATCCGAGGAGAACAGGGTGTATTTCTTTACCAAAAGGTTATCCTGGGAAAGGGAAATACTATCTATAGCTTTATATGACGATATAAATATTTTGAGATGTGTCATCTAAGTATTGTATTTCTTTTCAGTGAGGTGAATAGAGTAAGATGTAATTATTCAAACTGTTTCAGTCTGGAATCTCTGCATGACAAATGCTACAGAAAAAAAGTCTTCTTGTAAAGGTCATAATGTATGTGGAATAAGAAGAATGTATGTCTAAGAAAAGCTTTCTGTTTAAAAGAGACATATTTGGTTTGATTTCTGTTGCATTCTTTTTCTTCCCTTCCCACATATTTGCCTTCATTTTAGAAATCTCAAAGCTAAGTTCAACTCAAGTTCATTTGATTTCAAGTTTTGGCTTGATACCTGACACTGGAAACACATAATATTCAACAAGCATGGAAGGACTCAGAATTCCTCAGAAGTGTTGTGGTTTCTGTGGTCAGAAATGATCATATCCAGAGAAGTAAGAAGTCAAGCACTTCTGTTGATTTATCTGGAAATTAGCCAAGCTTCTCAAGAACTTACTTCAAAACCACATAGCTGGAGTCCAACTTTGTACTGGATGCTATAACAAGAGGCAAATATCTGGGGGAATTCATCTAACCGCTGTGTAGAAATTTATGGTAGGACTCATCCCATTTTACTTTATAGTGTTGACATCTACAGCTGAACAAGTCATCCTGGGCTCTGCACATGGTCAGCTCAGAGAAACAAAAACATTCATGGCATTCATCTGATCGAATTTAGATACCCACTGATTCATGAGGCAAGATAAGCCTTTCCTGGATCTCTAACCATGTTGCTCAACCTCCTCTGGCTACACACACCCATGGCTACTGCACCAGAGTGCCCAGGGCAACTGGCTGAGATGGAGGTGGTCAGGGTTAAATCAAATGAGCTCCACCTTGGTTGTTTAGACACTCAAGCTCTTCCCATGGTCAGTGCTTAAAGGTAAAGATGTTTATTGAGGGGATGAGCTTCCTCATCCTAAGACAGACATTCAATATACAGCGGGATTTTATCTGTCAATGCATTTCCCATGGACATTTACAGAACACTTCTTGACACCCCTTCACCCCCGACACTTAGTATTAAAGATGGCTTTGCAGCCAGCAGAATGTGCTGATACGTTACCAAAATAGACACCAAAATAGGAGTTTTAATGATCCACCAGAATGAGGATTCCACTATTTCCTCCCAGCACCTAAAAAGAAACAAACCCAGACTTAAAACATCAAGCAGAGCAAGCAAGCAGCTATGTAACCTTCTCAGATACTTGGTTTCCCTAAATGCTAAAGATGGTTATGCTGGGTTATATGAAGAGGACTAAACCTGGTGTGTGTGAACTGGGAAGGGCTGAAGACTTCTTTTGCAGTGGCTTTGAGCACTGGTAGGTAGCAGTTGTCCCAGGTATAATGCTGTGAGCTCTTTTCCCCTTGGTAATGGAACGGGCTGGAGGATGTTATCTCAGGGTTGATGTGGGGGAGGATGGTGAGTCACTTTGTTTCTCCTACACTGAGGTCTGCTACAAGGAAATGCTATCAGAAAACACACATCATGAGGCCTCCAACACTATCCACCATCATGGATGGGGGTTTTGTTAAGCACAGAGCAACTGGCACCATCAGAAAAAAAACACATGCCCTTCTGAAAAAGACGACAGACAACCGACGGTGGGATTAGTCAGACTAAATCTAGCTAGCTGCATCTGAGCTATGGATCTAGTCAGACAAGTCCATAGGGTCCAGGGTGTGATTGATTTCATCCTGAATTCAGAATTGCCTGCAAACCAGACCACTCACCTAGGTCATCTGGAACTATATTTTAAAGCCAACAAGGAAATGACAGAATAGGAATGACGTGGAAATGACTAATATTGCTTGGGACACATTTATCTGCAGACCTCACAAGAGTCAGGTGATCGAAGGTGCATTTTTAGGAGAGCATTCTTGAAAATCGGTCTGTATTCATGTTTGAAATAGATTAGTGGAACCCATCATAGACAATTTCACCTGGATTCAGCTCATCTAATTCAAAATGTTGACAGCGCAAGTAATGGTAGATGAAGAGAAACACTTTTGGGGCATGGTTCCTGAGACCTATTTTAGGCGTCAACTTTAGGATGAAAAGAATTGCACTCCATGGACTACACTGACTAAATCTCCACTAGGTATAAAAGGAGACCAGGGCGAATTGCTCAGATACAGATGCTTATACTTAGTCAGGTGCATGCTGCCCTTTCACTTAGAATTAAAGTGGCCCTAATTATGTCTAGTGCACTTCATTTTTAAAATAAATTCAGGCAGTCTGAATGAAGGTCACTTTAATTTGGAGTTAGAATGTTTAAATAGAGGCTTAATGTTGTTTAACCAATCTTACATAATTAGGTTTTATTTAATCTGGATTAATTATCTGTAATTTTTCTCTGTAGGTAATTTCAGCACGCCAAAAAAATCTATGTTAGGTATTAGCATATCCTGTAAATTCACACTCTGTTTTACTTGGCACAAAGAACGTAGAGCTTGAAAGCCTCCAGAAAATGCAAAGAAGTCTGTATTTTTATTAAGAATTGCTGGAGCTGAGTGGGAATATATAGTAAGAAGAATTGGTATCCAGACTGGTTAAATCCTTTGGTCTCTATCTCATTGTAGAGGCTATTTATTAACAGAGAAAATAAGGTCAGTTTTATGCAGATAGAGTGAAACCATAAAAAAAAATCTGTAACCCTGAGGAAATGTGTTAGCATGACTATAAATCAAAAACGCCATGAGAAGTCTGAGCTGCTTCTCTTACTGAAATAAGGACAAATCAGGACACATTTGGAGAGGGAGAACGCACGGGAGAAAATGGAGTTAACCCTATGCTGCAAATGCAAGAAGCGAGGGCACGCACAGTGAGTACATAATAAGCACCTGATTCTGTAACTCTCTGGAGTGTTTTCTCACAAAAGCCTTTCCAATTACTGTAGTTTGACTGCTTGAGTAAAAGCGCGAAGGAGGATTGCAGGATCAGACCCTATTTACTTGCATATGTCCTTGGATAGCTCTGATATCTGCCTCGTTTACTTAGCTGTATTCTATTTGCTTCTTATATAAAATATCAAAGGCTGCTGCTAGGTTAAAGAGGATGAAAAACAGATCCTAAGATTTGCCTGGGGAAAAACAAAAAAAAAAGGTTTTTAGACTTTTTCTGTGGGAGAGCTAATGGGTGTGTTTATTAAGTATCTGCTGCATGAGCATATTTTGGGTCAATCCTGCAGGATGCAAAGCTCTGCTCTGCTCTGCTCATCTGGTATCTTTGTTAAACACAGGATGCGACCATCAGGGTCTGTTCACAAATTCCCTGCAAATATCCTGACCAAAGGATTGGGAAACAAAGAGGGTGAGTGACTGGCCTAAGTTGCCATAAACCGTGTGTCTTCAGGGAGACCTTGGAGCGTTTGCCTGTTCATGGTGGCAGGGGAAAGCCTCCACTCTGCCGTTGGGTTAGGGCAGGATGGCTGGGTTACTGAAACTGCAGGGCTTTCCAAAACCTTCCTTGGAGATAAAGGAAGGAAGAATTATAAAGGAAAGATAATTGAGTCCACGGGCTTACCCAACATCGAAAAAGTAAATCCTGACAATAGTCCAAGCAGTGATGAACACGGAGGGGGCACCTGGCAAGAGAAGAGATGGTGTTACTGTCAGAAATCATTATCGATGTTTTCAGGGCTGTGCTCCCCCACTCTCCCTCTCTCCTGAGTGACTGAGGTGATGCCTTCCCTCAAGCGTGGGCAAACGCTTCATGTTTTCAATGTTCACATGCCAAACTAGCAACACGTTGCCTTTCTCTCCTGCTGGCCATGTAAGATGAGTTTCCTGTAACTGCTCCCTAGCAGATTTGTCTTCCCGTTGCAGTGCCTACAAAATACTTCTGATGGTGAAATGCAAGGAATAGGAATCACTTCAGACATCTACAGTATGGACACCTGTATCTAAGCCAGTCACCACAGGCTCTCTTTAGCATCAACGGGGAGAAATATGTACTTCTAACACACAGGACATCTGAGCTACTTTAGATGTTTCCTTTAGGACAAGAAATATGCCCTTGGACTCCCCTGAGTGTATTGCCTGGTTCTCCACTGACTATAAAGGGAGCCTGGAGTGACAAGTTCACATGTAGATAGATGTCTGTAGTTGGCCAGATGAACCTGCCTCTGCTCCTCACTCCATGATCTTCCGCCTGACTAAGGTGGTCTTGTTCCATCCTTGTGGTGCCTCTTTTCTCTGGCTCTTGCCTTTGATTGGATTTAGATTGGAAATACTCCAGGAAGGACACGTCGCTTTGTTCTGCGTTAGTCACAGTATGGCATATTGTTTACTACCAGTGATTTCCGAGTGCAGTGCTAATAAAACCAGTAAGAACTGTAATGAGTGCATCCAAATTATTAAGTCCTGCATGATCCATTTCAGATCCATCACTGATGCTCTTGCAAATGATGACTGAAAGGCCAAAAGATCCTCAAGCACCCGTCACTTTTCCTGAATTGCCCTTCCTCACCCAAGCAACCTCAGGATA
This sequence comes from Balaeniceps rex, assembly GCA_013401315.1. Taxonomy (NCBI): domain Eukaryota; kingdom Metazoa; phylum Chordata; class Aves; order Pelecaniformes; family Balaenicipitidae; genus Balaeniceps; species Balaeniceps rex. The sequence goes on along the minus strand of VYZW01019053.1, from coordinate 176,262 downwards.
CATTACAAGTGCAAGAGATTTCCTTTGATTTAAAATCATTAGCTTCATGTATTTTTCTTTAAAATCTGTCAGCCCTACTGTGCTGAAAGAAAGGGTTTCTATGCACAAGGCAGGTTTAAAGAAGGTCTGACCTGATTAACTGCATCTGAAACAAGGCCTGCTAACATCATCTCTTCTTGTGCTTATAGCACGGCGAGCTGTCTCTCTTCTGCAGCGTGAACCCAAGCATAACTCCTGTCACTTTCGATGGAAGTTACTCTACGGCTAACTGATCAAATCCTGAGTCCAGGCATACCCCTGTACATGACACAATTTTATTTTTTCTTTTCTTTTCAAGATTCTTCCCCGCTCTAATTATTTCTCAGTCTCAGCTATCAAGAGCACGCAATAGAAAGCCATTTTGCTTACTTATACATAAATCTTCAGCTAAACGCCTTAAAGGGGAAAAGAGATATCTGTTTCCTCTTTGGAGAAAGAAGAGAAGTTGATCTGGTAGGATTAATTTGCATAAGTTAGCAACTCATCTCTGAGTTACTTTGTGAAGAGTTTAACTCTGTCTTCCTTGGCATTTTCTCATTTTATTTTATTTTACTTTATTTTATTTTGTTTTATTTTACTTTATTTATTTTATGTGTTTGAGACTAGATTCACATTAAAGCTGGAGAAATCATGAATGCAGTAAGCAGAAGGTTATCAGCATTAGCATACAGGCAATGGGATCTCAGGATAGCTAGCTGACCTGAATTCAGTAAGACAAGGAGAGAGTGACGGACTGCAGTGTCTGGATCAGTCCAGGAGTCCTGTTTTGCTGGGATCCATCCTTACAATTTAAGGTCAATGCATGATACCAACTTTGGGATCCCAGTCAGGAGCAAAGGACTAAATGACTATAAAGGTGATGAGGAGTTTCAGGCCCACAGTCTTTAAAGACGCCGAGGTGCTCAACTATCCATTACCCTAGCACAAACCAAGTTCTTAAACACCTTTGAAGATTTAGGCTAATGCTGTTAGCTCCTCTGGCTCTCACTTGATCTTGCTCCTGGTTGCACTAACAATTCTTGGCAGCAAGGTAACATGTACACCATATCTCTGCCCTGCCTGAGCCCTCCAGGTTTGTGGATTAAATTGCTGTCAAAAATGCCTGTCAGGATCATCTCTTGGCATTCAGTTTTGAGAAGATGCGTACCCCAGCCGATCAAGATGTACCACCAAAAGTACTTCCTCTCTGAAAAGAAGGAGATGACCAACAGGGTGTGAAGATACAACCCCTCCACCAGGAGCCAGAAGAAGTTGGCCATGACGCAGTACTGGAAGAAAACCATCATAGCTTTGCAGCCTACCTGGAAGAGAAGAAATGAAGAGTGGTGAACTGCAGCATGTTTCCATAGTAAACACCTTGAATCACCAGTAAGCCTTGCTCTGCGTGTATCTTTGGGATTGCTTTTTGCAGGACCTGAAGCCCTTATGGAATGAGCTCTATGGTAAAAAGCCAAAAGCCCTACCAAGCCTGCTTGGGGTGGACATGCTTGACACCCATTAACCCCTGCATGGCGAGTGCAGTGTGCATCCTTGAGAGAGCCAGCTCAGGTCTGGACGCTGTGTGAGCCTGGAGATGCACCCAAGCTTGGAAACCCTGCTGAGCAGTGACAAACTGATACGCTGGACCATGATCCCCACCAGCATGGTGCTGCTCTCTGTAGGTTTTGGATGTACATCTGTGGGAAGTTGGCTTAGTGGCAGAGTGGATGCCAGGAGGTCCTGCCCTGATGTGCAGCCTCTCTGCTCTGCCAGGCACGGGTTCGTGGGGCTGAGCTGTGAAGCAAACCATTGTACTGGTTCAGAAGAACCCCCCAAAAGGTGCTACTTTGAACTGAGAACTCAGCGACTTGTTCATGGTGCAGCCAATAAACACTTGGTTCAGGATGGTGGAAGTGATCTGCACTGGAGAGTAAACAAGAATGGGTGGGAATTTCTTATGCTATTTTTGGCACTAAAATCAGCATCTTGAGGAACGACACTCTGAGTGACTTGGGCATCATGGTCCCCCCCACCATTCTCTGTGGGGCTGCCTGCTAGTATCACCTGGCTCCCTAAACCCAAAGAAATGAAGCCTCTGACTTGAACAAACTGATTCCCCAGGATTAAAAAAAAAAAAAAAGAAAAAAAATCTGTGTTAATTAGCCCTTGAAAGCAAAGTCCAGTTGTAATCACTCCATGGCCTGGTAGATACTGCAAAAACGGAAGGAGTTTGAGACACAGGTTTGAAGAAAGCCAAGTCTACGAAGATTTGTGAATACTCAGGAAAAGAAGGACTGGGATACATAGTTTTAAAATAAAGAAAAGAATAAGAAGGAGAAGCAGGGTAAACACTAATGAGCATGGGCAGATTTGATTGCATTGGAAGGGGAGAGATTTGAAAAGGGAAGGAGGATTGTTTTTCTTCAGGAAATGAATAATTAAACACAGTAACTTGCTGTGTGAAGATTTCACTGCGGCACAGGTAATGGGAACAGTCACCTTACAAAAGAAAAAAAAATGGGAAATTTCTCTCTGACACTTAAGGGCCAAACCCACTGCGAAACACCTGAAGGTAGAAATCAGCTGCCCAAAGAAGTATGTCAGCCCTGGCCATTGCCCCAGCATGTGATGTATCCACATCCAGCTCCAGCTTTACAGGAGGTCATTGGTTGCATCCCTACACACATCCACGCTGTCTGAGCATTCCTGAGATGTTGATTTGGCAATGGCCTCGTTGCCTTCAGTGAGTCTGCACTTATTGGGGCAAGGGCACGAGAATCTGGCTGCTAGCACCCTCTGGGTAGCATCTCTTCCCTGGTGCTCTGCATGTGCAATATGTTGAATTTAGAGCAATAATTGACTCGCACCAGTGACAAGCTCACACTTCCCCCCGCCCCGTTCCCCTCTCCTGCTGAAAACAGTTGCTATGAAACACACTGGTTAAAAAGAGAAGTGTGGAAAGTGTTTTCTCGATGCCACATGTTTCGGAGAGGGACTTGTCCCTACTGATCACTAAAAAATTAATTCAACCCTCCCCTAGCACCCGCCAGTATGTCACACTGGGGACCCTCATGGGCTCCTGCTAATTCATTTACATGCACATCAGCTCCCTCCTGCGAGGCAGATGGCATAAGCAGAGACTTGCTGTAGCGCGGTGATGGGGGAAGGTGGAGGCAGAGCAGGCAGTTAACTCCCAGGGAGGGAAGGTGACACAGAGCTGAGCTGACAAGGGCTGGGGATGCGGCAGCGCCTTCCCTACAGCGTCCCTATGCTCTTTGTTTCTCCCTGCTATTGTGGCATATGGCTGTGTGACACGGGCACACCTCATCTCTGTTGCCCGAAGCCTGAGTGCCTGCTTGGTGTGCCTGTGGCCAGTGGGGATTTGCTGGTGTCAGTGTACTCAGCCCTACTGGGGCTACGGAATTCTTTTATGGTTTCACTCTACCAGCATTTGGTCCTAATTCAGCAGCTCACAGGTGAGACACGGGGTTTAAGGGAGCAGTTCTGACGCATCTCGACCACATGCTCCTCCTTCATGTCCAGAGAAGGGCAACGAAGCTGGTGAAGGGTCTGGAGCACAAGTCTTGTGAGGAGCGGCTGAGGGACCTGGGGTTGTTCAGCCTGGAGAAGAGGAGGCTGAGGGGAGACCTTATCGCCCTCTACAACTGCCTGAAAGGAGGTCGTAGTGAGGTGGGTGTTGGTCTCTTCTCCCAAGTAACAAGCGATAGGACGAGAGGCAATGGCCTCAAGTTGCTCCAGGGGAGGTTTAGATTGGATATTAGGAAAAACTTCTTCACAAAAAGGGTTGTTAAGCATTGGAACAGGCTGCCCAGGGAAGTGGTGGAGTCCCCATCCCTGGAGGTATTTAAAAGCCGGGCATACGAGGTGCTTAGGGGCATGGTTTAGTAGTGGACAGGTACGGTTGGACTTGATGATCTTAAAGGTCTTTTCCAACCATATGATTCTATGATTCTATGATTCAAACACGGATTTGCTTTGGGGAATGAACATTGGGGAATCCTTTCCGGAAAGCTGAATTCAAGCTATGGCAGAGGCACGAGGCTGGAGCACATCACAAGGAACTGCAATACTTTACGGGACCAGGAAAGGCCACTCACAACAAGCATACGTGATTTCTGCCTAACAGAGACTCTCAGGCAGGGATCCCCAGCCTGAGTTTGCAGAGCTACTGCTGTCGCAGAGGGGAAGCTGTGTTGAACTCAGACCGTGACAGCAGAAGCCCCAGATCTAGGTGCCTGATTCTGTGACCTCTTCTCCAAGTATTGGCAACCACTGATTTTGTGGTAGTCTCCAGCCCTATCTCCTTCCCTTACAGGGTGGTGGCTTGTTACAGACCTGAGGTGGATCATGCACATGGGTGGCAGCTGGATTTTGGCAACTTCTTCTCTGAAGGACCCGTAGCAGATCAATTCTTTGCTCCATGCTGAGGGATATTTGGCTATTTGAGCAGTTGCTACCACCCCAAGCATTTTTGTTTTTACCTGGAGAAAAGATACTTTTATGCATCATTTTGAGCACATGGCAATATATTGCAGCCAGGGATCCCCTGCGGCATGGGGATGTCCTGCACTGGAATAGATTTCGATGCGCTGTCCTGTCTTACAAATTAAATCATGGTATTTTCTCGCTACCTGGGCTTCTTGCTACTATTGCCTAAGCTGGGTAAGTTTAAACCAGACCAGATATTTCTACAAGAGATGCAGTTTCACTGTTGACTGCAGTGTTATTCTTCCACTGAATCCTCTTTGACAGCCAACTCAGTGACACATTTGGAAAACAGCCCTTCCTGGCTTTTCAGAGACCTTATTACAGGCAGCACTTGGTAATGGGTCTCTACCTTCCTGATCGATTGGATTCAGCCTCAGAATGGCTGTTACAATGCTGGGAAATAAAATCCACGTTTATGTAAGATGCTTTACCCTTTAGATGACAGACATTAGGCAGAGATGAGCTATTACATCTCACAGAAGACTTTTTTTTCATGAAGAGCAGACCTCATGATGTGTCAGTGTTGAAAAACTAATACAGGCTATGTTTAGAAAAGACATTTTCAGCAGGAAAAGCAGCATTACAGCACTGTTTTTTCTATTTTCTCCCCTTCCACTATCTCATTTACAACAGGTTATTTTCCCGTCTTTCTTCAGGGATCTTGCCCTGCTCATGACATGAGATGTTGCAGTGAGATGGTCTTCCTTGGCTTTGCGGATGGCACATCTACCCAAGTGGCTCCTCTTTGCTTCCCCTCTTTGGGACTGCATTAGACATGGGCCATTTGCTTTTCCCATGAAGGTCCTCTCCCTTTCCACAAGTGCTGCCAGTGACGAACTGCTGAGATGGATTCTGCCTCCAGCCAATGAGGCATAGAAACCTCTTTGACCCCAACAAACACTTTTGCGCTTCTTTTTAAATTCCTCATAGTCAATAAGAAAATTTCATCGCGATCATTGTAGAAGTTTACTTGAGGATGAGACGAGGCATGACTTACACCTACTGTATGGGCCAACCCTCCCTTGCCTTGGTGTGCCCAACCATCTGTGCATCTACATTTACGATTGTTTAACTGAGGACTATCTGAAAAGGAGACACTGTGCAAGAATCAGCTGCTTAAAAGTAGACTGCTAGTGTCATTTTAGGCACTACCAAGTATTGTGTTAGGCTTCCAGCTGTTGCTCCAGAAGGATGGGGATTTCCTGTGCAGACCTTTCACATATTCACAGGCATTTTAAGGGGTATGAGATGCCCATGCTCAGAAGGCAGAAGTCTGCCCTTTATGGAGAATCCTTGCTGAGATAGCAAGACAGGGAAAAATGTACATATTGCACTGTACTACGGTCCTGGAAGGCTGGTTTCCTCAAATGTAGACAAATCTTTGAAATAATTCCTATTATTTTATATTTTAGATGGATATTCACACCTGCATGAAGTGCATGCAAAATACCACCTCGCTGGTCATGGAGTGTTCAGCATTCCCTGAACACGGGTGTGAATGCCTACCTTCTGGATACGAACCAGGCCTATGGCTCTCAAAGAAATGACTTCATTTCAAAATAAGGGGCATTTATTGCCCTCTGAGACAGAGCTGCCCTGAGCATACACCTCTTTATTGCCTAACAAGGCAACAGAGAAGGCAGAAGATAGTGCATTTGCTTTGAAAGAGAAGGGGACTTCTTACAGTCATTTTAGGGCAAATATTTAATGAGCTGTTGATACTTAGGAATGTACGCTGTCCTTTCAATAAGGAGATGGATGAGTAGGGACAAAGCCCGTGGTTGGTTAGAAAGCTGGTGTGATGTTGAAATGCAATTAGTTGAGAAGCTGGGCAAAATTTTAGGGTGTCAATAGTGGGTGAAGTTCAGAGCTTTATGGAATGGTGGGAAAAGCAACAGAGCTACCCACAGCCAGCGTGCAGCACAGCATACATGTGCTACGGCTGCTGTGAAAAACACAGCCCACTTTGTCAGATCATAGGAAGAACGCACTCAAGATGCAACCAGACCTTCTGAGAAAGAGGCAAAGGGAAGGGACATAAGAGAGGGAAAAACAAGACCGAGCAATAACCCTACCAGGCTTCTTCCCTGTGTCTAGTAGCACATACTACTGTGGAAAATCAGCCTTCAATACCCCCAGTACTCACAAAACTATGTATTCCTACGTAGCACAAGAGCACCAAGACAATAAGAATTTCTAAGGTAATTCATAGTTAGAAGTAATCTGTAGTGAGGAAAAGACTACATTCATTCAATGCTCTAAAATACAAAAGCACAGGATTATGTAGGGTTTTGTAATCGAAAAGAGCGAATGAAGCCAACAAGAGGATATAAATGTACTAAAATTTTAATTGCTGTTCTTCGGATTGGATGGAAAGGACTGAGGATCCATAAGGCACATGTAGCAGTAAATCTGAAGATTGTTTTCTGTTTGTTTAGCACTATGAAAATCTTTAAAAAAATAAAGAAACATGAAGTAAAGTTTTCAGGAAGTTGAACAAAGAACATATTTTTTGTACTATATCCTGTTGTATCAGTAATAAGCAAGAGTTTATTATTTCAAATAAAGTTAGCCCCAAGAAAAAACATCTTTCCCCTACAACTGAGGTAGTGACCAGCTGACCCACCTAGAAAAATGCAGTTCAGATGCTGGAGGCAGTAATTAACTCAGAGCTGAATGTGTCATTGCATTAAATACACATGTCATACTTCTCAGTAATAATAACGCTGCTCAAAGTATCCCTGCTCATCAATAACTGCTAAGGATTGTCGGTCTTGACCAGCTGCTGAGGTTTTCAGGGAGGTACACAGAAACAACCAACACACGCGCATGCATCAGCCTCCTGTGAATGCAACAAAACTCTACAAAAAAAAGGTCAATCAACTCCACAGAAACCCTGCGGTGCGTCACAGAGCATCACTGCACTAACACAAGTCTTCCTTATCTCCTTTATTGGGGATATGGTGTGTTACAGGTTTAGGACTTAGGTCAAAGAAGGATCTAGATCAAAGAAGGATAAAGGGGCACTTGAGTGATTGATTGTACTCCCACCCAACCCATCATGGCTGGCCTAGGAATACATTGCGATGTAAATAGTCTGCCTGAGTCTCATTGCCCCAATCACGGGAATCCCCATCACAAGACCTGACCTGTCCTTCCCTGTGTGTGACTTCTCTTGGACATGGATTCGACCCCTGTGCAGATCCCGTGTTCCTGCCTCATACCTTTAAACTCTGCGGCTTCCTGTGGTGTGGAAGGTTTGTGGCAGGGCACCAAGACATATTTAAGTCAGCTTAAAGATACATTTAAGACATCACATGCAATCCTGGGCAATGCTGAAGCTCCTGGCATTATTTATGAAGCTGGGACAGTGCCTTCAGCCCAGTCCCCAGTGCCTTCAGCAAAAGCATGGGCTCAGATTTGCCTCAATCAATCATGAAACCTGGAGGCCTCAAAATCCCCTTTAAGGTACTTAGGTCCTTTTACCTGGGCTACCACCACTGATGCAGGAGGAAGAGATTGACACAGAGATTTCTGCAGGCCTCTTCAACAGAAGACAGATGAAAACTCATTTTCTCAGTGACAGATTTATCCAGCACTTTTCTTTTATGTTGCCCAGAAGACATGACCTATCTGAAGGGCTAGCTCCTGAGTGACTCATGCTGAATTTGCCCACAGCAACAGCTGCTCTTCTCCCCAGCCTGGTCAATGAGGCTTCCTTGATCTTATTTAAAAACTTTTTGTAGATCCCACTCATGATCCTGTGGCTGGGGCACACCTGGAAGATGGGGTAGCACCGCGCAAGCACCACTTGCTTTGGAGATGCTGAAATTAAGGTCTTAAAGCACAGGGAATGGCCTAACCCTACATCTCCGTAACTATAGTGCCATTTT
>VYZW01019053.1:65354-167577 GCA_013401315.1 Balaeniceps rex | reverse complement strand
GGCCTCTTCAACAGAAGACAGATGAAAACTCATTTTCTCAGTGACAGATTTATCCAGCACTTTTCTTTTATGTTGCCCAGAAGACATGACCTATCTGAAGGGCTAGCTCCTGAGTGACTCATGCTGAATTTGCCCACAGCAACAGCTGCTCTTCTCCCCAGCCTGGTCAATGAGGCTTCCTTGATCTTATTTAAAAACTTTTTGTAGATCCCACTCATGATCCTGTGGCTGGGGCACACCTGGAAGATGGGGTAGCACCGCGCAAGCACCACTTGCTTTGGAGATGCTGAAATTAAGGTCTTAAAGCACAGGGAATGGCCTAACCCTACATCTCCGTAACTATAGTGCCATTTTAAGACACTCATGTCATAATCATAACTAAATTCAGGAGTCTCAACCTTGAGCTGATTCCCACCCCACATGCCTAAATCAGATTGAATGCCATCCCAGCTCTTCTTCTGTTGCGATGTCCACCTTAGCCAAAGTGTAATGTAATCTGTAATGATGATGGAATAACCAAATAATTGCTCTGCTTGTAAGATTACACAGTATGATTAATTCCCCATCTCACTATCATGGCACTGGAATTCATATAACTGACAAATTCCCAATCATTTATAACATAAATATTGTACAGCACTATTCATAGCTATGCACTGTCCGTTAATTTCTGTGCACGTTGCATGGAGATGTCAGGATAGACTCAGTTTCCAAATACATGTTTTTGTTTTTCATGGGGTATTTCTCTCTGCTTTTAAATTCACTTTTATTTTATAGAATCATAGAATCATGTCGGTTTGAAAAGACCTTTAAGATCATAGAATCATAGAATCATAGAATGCTTTGGGTTGGAAAGGACCTTTAGATCATCGAGTCCAACCGTTAACCTAGCACTGCCAAGGCCACCACTAAGTGTCACATCTACACATCTTTTAAATACCTCCAGGGATGGGGACTCCACCACTTCCCTGGGCAGCCTGTTCCAATGCTTGACAACATTTTCAGTGAAGAATTTTTTCCTAATATCCAATCTAAACCTCCCCTGGCGCAACTTGAAGCTGTTTCCTCTCATCCTATCACTTGTCACATGGGAGAAGAGACCGACCCCCACCTCGCTACACCCTCCTTCCAGGTCATTGTAGAGGGCGATAAGGTGTCCCCTCAGCCTCCTCTTCTCCAGGCTGAACAACCCCACGTCCCTCAGCTGCTCCTTATAGGATTTTTTCTCTAGACCCTTCACCAGCTTTGTTGCCCTTCTTTGGACACGCTCCAGCACCTCAATGTCTTTCTTAAGACTTATAAGGAATAAGACTTATTTCTTATAAGGTTGGTTACTCTCTGAGAGAAAAAACTGTTGATGGGAGGAGTGGATATACTGTGCTGGCCTAGGTATTACTGCCTCTGTTAAGAAAGGAAGGGTGAGGATACTCAATGAGCTTTGCCCTAGGAAGGTGTTGCCCAAGCCAGTATTGTTTACTGGAAACAAAAAGAAAACTTCTCTTGCCCACTCAAGCGGGGATTTTTGTTTCAACCAGAGGCTAGAGCAACCACCTTTTACAAGTCACCTTCAGAGAGAGGAGAAGTTTTTTCAGTAGTGACTGTTGATCCTGGCTTGGATCTCTCCTGAAGAGGTGGCTAAGATATAACGTTGTATCTTTATAGCCTCAGGCTATTTCTTGTCTTGTTCCCATGCTCAAGGCTACTAGCTTTTACATATCATCTTTTCACTACTTAGTTGGCTTTGACAGAAGAGTGGAAAAGCATGCTACATCCACGCTCCTGCAAGAGAAACTGCAGTAGAGAAGACATTTCCAGAAGTTGACTTGGCAAACTGAAAATGTGACTATCAATTTGTTATCTCAGCCTTCTGCTACTGTGCCTAGTCTTCTGCACAGACGATTTGGCTACACAGGGTAATGGTTTGACCCTACAGAGGCCAAAGGCAAAGCCCCTGCCAACTTCGATGGGGCTTCATGCTGGAGGCCTAATTTGCAGAAATTCGGCATGATGTCAATGGAAATTGTTGACAGAAATAAAACTGCTTCTTACTGGGTGATTCTGTTCCTCCAAAAATGAGCCCTTAGGTCAAACCAATTTGCTGAGGCAAAAAAAAAAAAAAAAAAAAGGAAAAGAAAAAGGAAAAGAAAAAGTGTTAACTTACCCTTAGCACACTCAACCTTTTGTGTAACAACAGAAAAACCAAATTAAAACCAACCAAACAAGACTGCCTGGCAAAAAGCCATCACTTTTATTTCTTCCCTCATTTTAATTGCCGTTGTAGACTAGATTCAAACGGATTAGCAATAAAAAGCCCCACAAGGTTTATGTTCTACCATGAAAGGGAACTGAGGTCTATTCAAACAAGAAATCCCCTCCTAAATCAATTGGGTGCCTTTGACTCCTTCCTTCCTTCCCTACCATGGAGTCTGACAAGCAAGTAATTTTAAACGATAAATCACGACATTAGTGGGTGGGTCTGCAAATTTTCCTGGAAGATGTATGGAAATTTTGGGTGTTGAGCACTTAACACTATCTATGAATAAATAAATTTGACTAAAGAAATTCTTAAAATGCCATCTTGATAGAAACAAAGTGGCTTCTGATTGAGGCACGTAGCCTTCAGTTTGTGAGGGCCTAAGTTGTCAAGTTCAAAGCCTCGGTTAAAGCAATATCAGGAATTATAACAAAGAAAAGACCTTCATGGGAATAATAATCTTACGTCTTGATGATGGACCCTTCAGCTCCTGCTGCCCTTAGTGGCTTCAACTGTAAGCCAACCCTATAAAAAGTACGGCAGATAGATCAACGTAACTGAATTCATGGTCACCATCTATCTCAGGCACAGGGATAAGAGGCCTCAAACACACATTTTCCCTGTTAACATGCTGCTCTGCATCAATGGTGCCGCAGAAGCATTATGCAAGAGTGCTCTTAAGCCTTGGCAATAGCAAATTAATTCAATTTATCTTAACCCGCTTTCCTCTAGGTCACAATACATTACATTTTCATGCGCCCATCATTGCCTAAGAGCACACACTGGAATACTTACTCTATGTCAGCTGTCACTGGGCAATTTATTAAGCCATTATAACCTGGATTTGTGTCTGAGCTTGTTGATTTGTTACCGCTTTCATAAAGCAGAAATGCTATTTCTAGACTGATGAGCTGTGCTGTACAGCCGTACACATGCACACACACACTACTTCAGCGAGCTAAGTCTTGCCGGCTCCCTTCAAGACTGTGGAAGGACGGAGACATTAGGAAGAAGCTGAGATAACCTCGGCCTTTCTTTCTGCTTTCACCTCTTTAATGCCAGCTGAAAGCCAGTTGAAAATGGCAAGGCATTTATAAGCCCGTCTCTGCTAATATCGAATTTACATGAGACGACCTCTATTTTATGCGCTCGCAACACAGCAAAGCATGGCAGGGTCAGCTCCTGCACTTGCAGAAGCCTCGCGAACTCTGTTAAAATAGATGGAGCTGTACCAGTTTACACCAACAAAAAATGTGGTCCACATGACTGCACTTTATGCCTTGCCCGCTTCCCACGCAGGCTTTCTCAAATAAAACACTATCTGTTGAATTCAGTAGGAAGCTCTTATGTCTGCTTTTCCTCACATAAGAAGCAAGTTTAAGCCCCATGACTGTGATCCTCAAGGCTATTTAAGCATTTCTCTTCTGCTGAATTTAACAGGGGTTATGTAACTGTAAGTCTTTGAGGGACTTGGCCTTTCTGTTTTGTCTCTTAGGAATACTCGTTTGATTTTTGGGGGCAGTCTTGTGAGTATTTCTAAGATGGTGATTAGCTCTAGCTGGTCTAGCCTCTGCCTCAGATGGTTCAGAGTTGAGTTTAGATGTAAAAACAGGATTATCTCAGTAAATTGGCAAGTCAACCACAAGGCAGCAACTAAAGGGAGAAGGTGGTCAGAGTTTTAATTATGCCCTTCTCTGCAGTTGTAACATTTTCTCTCACTATTGGCAATACTGTGTTGCTTTAAGGTGCCAGCCCATGACTGGGGCACTGCTGTGTCAGGCACGATAGGGTCACTTATGCAAAGAAAGTTCCTGCTCCAGAGGTCTTCCACAGTCTAACTTTCTGCCTTCGCTCCTGGGTTATTTCCAGGAGCAAAGGAGAAAGCAAGGGGATACTCATCCCAGCAAAACTATTTAAAGCCATGTTACAGCTTGGTCTTCATGGTCCAGACCCAGTCAATGGCTGCCTGATATGAACAGCCCAAGGAGCAGAAGGGCCATAACCCAGAATCTGATACTTTCTCCTTGGAGGAATGGATCACTTCACCCGTTCTCTGTGGGCCTGGCCTGTGGCCAGCTGTCAGGAAGGGAGCCCACCCAGAGCTCCCATCAAGCTCTCCCTCTGTTGCCTCCCGTTGATTCTGTTGTGGGACTAGTTGGGGAATATCCCATTTCTCTTCTGTGTAGGGATGCCCATGTTGGCTAACTTAAAGCTGAAATCCAGCCTCCTCCCACTGCTCCTCCCACCTTCTACTGCAAAGCCCTAAAGCAGAATCCCAGTACTGTGGCATGGACCTTCCTCACTTGCTAGCCTGGCATGCCTCCAGCATCACACGCCAAGCTTCATCCCCCACTGCCGTTCATTGCCTCCCTGTCTCAAAATGATGATGTTTCACCTTTAGTTTCTCTGACACTCAAGGTTCCCTTCACTCTCCATCACTGCACATTCCTTTCTTCTCAAACTCATACCTGAAGCTCATGTTTCCTTCTTCTGCCACATCCTTTTAGCAAAGCTTCAGCTCCCAACACCACAACCCTTCTTCCCAATCTTTTACACTTCACTTTCTACTGCCAGCCCTATGGTTGAGTCCCTGTGAAGTGTATGGTGCGGCAACCAAGGCTTCAAGCATGGCAGCCTAAATTGCTGTCTCACCAATACAGAAGGAAGTTACTGTTTGCCATCAGCTCCGTAGCGATGACCTGTGTTCAGGCCCTCTCCCTACGGCATGTATGAGATGACTTTGGCCTAATTCATAAATGTCAGTGAGGGCTTAGGCAGGTAGAGACCTCTTCTGTTCTAGAAGAGATGATGAGAAAACATGTTCCTGGATGGGGTATCTCCGGACAATTTCAAACTGTAGAACACGCACCTCCTGAAGCCAACAGGAACCATTTGGCTGGGTTTCGCAGGAATTTGTGGACAGGGTGAGGTGGTTCAGGTCAGACATGAGTGGAAGAGCACAGTGAGAAACTTCTACTTCACAAGAGCAGTGATTTTTCCTTTGCTCCTTGTGCTGCTCCTTGGGATGAAAATCAAATGCGGCTGCTACCTATTAGGTGGGATGATCAAGGGTCTCCTTCACTCTACACAGCCGAGCAAAACAAGGTGGACCTCGTTTCACATCGACCCTCATTTCCATGGCAACACAGACTGTAAAGCACTCCCTTATGTCAGGCAGCACCTTTGCGCCTGGATGGTCCCATTGAACTCGGTGGGTGGGGTGCAATTCTGGAGCAATGGGCTGAGCTACCGAAAAAGTGCCATCTGATGTTTTTACACATTTTGGGGACTGACCCAACTCCAATTAAAGTCAAGGGAAAGATTCACATTGTCTTCAGACAGAGTTCTGCCAGGCTCTTCCCCCAAGCCAGTCAGCCAAAGTTCAGCAGATGCCTGCCTGTGCTGCTCAGAAGAGCTCACCCTCCTCTGTGTAGGTGGGAGTAGATGTCTTTCCCACAGCACGTAATCCAATGAAAGGGCTGAGTCTCTAATATTCATTTCATTTTTACACAGTGCATAAAAAGGCCTATTCTCTTCCATCTCTCCAACAGCCTACATATCGGGGCAGTCCCACATGAGGCAGAGAATATGGATCTGAGTAACCTCAGATGGGGCTGTGCTGGAAAAGAAAATGTGTCTGACTTTAACTTCCATATATAAAGTTCATTTAGGGGCCTGTAGCTGTTATCAATTTGGCTTGAGGAAGCTCATTTGAAAAAACCCAATTTTTCACACTGAAAATATGAGATACGTGTATATATTCACAATTGCTAGAAGTCCCACCCTCCTTTGCAAAGAATTTTTTGTTGGAATTTGATTCTCTTACTGGAATGCAAAAGGAAAAACATAAATGATCTAGTCTCCCTTGGCTGAATCCTCAACAAAGGCAAATTTGCACAGCTCAGAAAAAGTCAGCCTGAATTCAATCCGTAGAACCTGATCTTTGTTTGTATCAAACCATTGGCTTCTTTGTCTTCAGCTAGGCTGGAAATGTAAGTGGTTCATCATTATGCTATCCAGATATTACGGTAATGAAACCATATCAAAACCTATCCATAAAAACACGGAAAATCAAATGAAATGACAACTGAAGTGTTCGGTTCAATCCTTCTACCAGGTTTGCTGTTTCAGCTACTGTGTTTCACAGGGTGTTTTCCAGGGAGAGAAGGAAAAGGGAAGACAAAGCGTGGGAATGCCAAGACGGAACGTCACTAGGCCTAAGAAAACTAATGTGAAAAGCTAAAACTTGTAAGGAGGCCTCTTGAGTCTGGCAGTGAAAAAAACCCCAGAAGAATGCAGGCAAATACAGGCTGGAAAGTGGCGCGATTTTTCATGCCGTATGAGTAACCGTTGGATGCAATAAAGGCACGTGCGGCGAGTTTTCCATCAGAAATGACCGATTACTGAGACAGAAGGTATTCTGAACGAATCGAAATGAATCGTTATTGAAGAAGTTGGAGCGGGTGATTTCACAGACCCCTCCTAGCCTGATCATCTCCACTGCTGAGTGCTTAAAGCCCAGACTGACTAACGCACTCGAGTATATGCCTATTTTTAAGCAATTTAAGCCAACAGGATGATTCAGTTACACATAATTACAGACATACTTTATGACTAAAGGCATGACAGAGAGAGAGAAAGTGGTTTTGGTCTACTAATGACCGCTGGTACCTTGGGCAATATGCTGGGTGTATATGAGGCCATCAGACGACTCTGCTGTTTCTACCCCTCTAGAAAATTCAAGGTCCCTGCAGTGCTTTGTTTCCCACTGGAAAATGCCACAGTGGGCTTTTGGAGGGTCAGCCTTCTCTGAAGGTCAGTCTACATGCTTATGCATGAGCCAAGGGATCCCCATTGTGCCTAAGAACAAGCCTAATTGATTTGGGCAGCTGGGGAGAGGAGAAGGTGTGAGGGACATTTGTAAAGCTACTGCTGCTGAGTTTCCTTGGTGCGGGACAAAGGGCCTGGGCCACCTTGTGCACGTCCTGGGTTCAATGAGCATTAAAATCTGTTACATTTAGCTATGAAAACAAGCCTTGCTTGCCAGCTCAGGGGTTCTGCCCCATGAAAACAGGCTGAATTTTTCACCCAAGCAGCAAGACTTTTCTTTCCTCCTGGAGTGGGTTTATCAAGAAAGAAGGACCAAGGAATTCAAGGAGGCTATGGGTGCTACACATCACTCCGTAAACATCACGATGGCTTGGTGATGCTCATCACATGTATTTTGGATGCATTGGCCCTGAAATGCTGACTGCCGCATTCTCAGGCTCTGTGGCCCATAGAAATGCCCAACAAACTTAATTTCTCAGGGTGTTCATAGAATCATAGAATCATAGAATCATAGAATCATTTGGTTGGAAAAGACCTTTAAGATCATCGAGTCCACCTGTACCTGTCCACTACTAAACCATGTCCCTAAGCACCTCATCTCCCCATCTTTTAAATACCTCCAGGGATGGGGACTTGGCCACTTCCCTGGGCAGCCTGTTCCAATACTTGATAACCCTTTCCATGGTTTTTCCTGATATCCAATCTAAACCTCCCCGGCGCAACTTGAGGCCGTTTCCTCTTGTACTATCACTGGCTACTTGGGAGAAGAGACCAACACCCACCTCGCTACACCCTCCTCTCAGGCAGTTGTAGAGGGTGATAAGGTCTCCCCTCAGCCTCCTCTTCTCCAGGCTGAACAACCCCAGGTCCCTCAGCCGCTCCTCACAGCACTTGTGCTCCAGACCCTTCCCCAGCTTCGTTGCCCTTCTCTGGACACACTCCAGCACCTCAATGTCCTTCCTGCAGTGAGGGGCCCAAAACTGAACACAGCACTCGAGGTGCGGCCTCACCAGTGCCCAGTACAGGGGAAGGATGACTGCCCTGGTCCTGCTGGCCACACTATTCCTGATACAAGCCAGGATGCCGTTGGCCTTCTTGGCCACCTGGGCACACTGCTGGCTCATATTCAGTCGGCTGTTGACCAACACCCCCAGATCCCTCTCTGTTCATGTTGAACTCAATTTTAATCCAAATTCTATTTGAGTTTAAAATGGCATAGAGTTAACACTGTAACTGAGGTTTCCCACACTAGGTAAAATGAAGTAAAAATGCTATCGTGGCAAAGCCTATGAACAAGTTTTTTTCAGTTACATATACATCTACAGGTAGTGGAGTTCCTACTTGATTGGAGCAGTGACACATTTGTTGGTGGAGAGCTTAAGATATTTTTGTGTGACTGGTGCATAAAACATAATTTTAAGTCTTCTTACTGCAACAGGTAATGCCAAATTCAGGAATTTGGTCCCTTCATCAGAAATGCTGGAAGAGGTCTCTGTTCAGTTGGATTTTATAGCCCTGAATCTGTTCTGGAAGGGGGGTGTCTTTATCCTTTTTTGATAAAGGAACTAAGTGCAGTATTTTCTCTTCCAATAAAACAGCTATTGCTTTGGTTTTGCCCTCTGCTAAAACAGCCTGGTGGTGAGAGCGTTCAGTAAATTGAACTGTTTGTTCAAATCTCTCCTCAGACTGAATGAGCTCAAGGCCATACGTAGCCATTGTACACAAAACCGTCAGTAAATTGTGTATATGAACTAGTACCCAGGTCTCCCAAGTCAAAACTTTATCCTGCAAGTTCAAAGCACAAACAAACCAATTATTTAACCTAACTCAAGCCAACCTAACCCAACCAAACCCACATAAACACAACGGATTTTATAACTATTTCTACAAACAGATGAATAACAGGAGAGATGTTTTGACTGCATTTCATGTAGTTTTTTTTTTCCCTATGATCTAAAAGGCTGTTCAAAATGTTGGGTCAAGATGGGTGCAGATTTTGCAAGGGGCGTGCTCAGCCTAGTGTGGCAGAGACAGATTTGTTCCACGTATTTTTATAACCCTTGTGTATCATTCAGCCATTCACCCCAAGCTGGCATTTAACATGAAAATCCTCTGATGAGGAGAAACACACACAATGGCGGTAGCCATGGGTCTGCCTTAAAGCACATTGGCTTCCAGGAGCTGCGGATTCTGCAGGACAAAGTCCTGTATTTATACACAGAAGTGTTTCTGGATGGACGGTTGAAGCAATCACTTCTCACACAGCTTTCTGCAGTCATGCCTCAGTCATGACCCAGTGCAAACTCCCGCAAGGGTGAGAGGTTAGTTCAAACTCCATGGCTCATTGGGTTCTTGGCTCCTCTGCCAATTAGCATTGGCAGTTATCTGTGGCAGCAGACACCGGGCAATTGTTTATTCCAGTTTATGTGTCATTCTAACCATTCCGCAGACCTTCACAATAAAACCCCATTGCTAAAGAACACAGATCCCAGTGAACCATGGAGGGGAAAAAAACCCCAGAGTGTCACTGCAACAGGAACGCGTCGTGCTGCAGACAGTTCTTGGGGAAAAGCTGGGAGCAGGTCGCTCTTTGATATCAACTGAGAGGTGCTCAGGCAGAAAGGTCATTATAACAGCAGGGAGAGGACTCAGGGTAAGGTACAGAAAAGCCAGGAGGCAAGGAAGAAATTGGGTGGATGGAAGAGAAAAGAGAATCTTTTTCTAGTGCTGCATGACATAAAAAAACAGGGCCAGAAGGGATCTGCTGGACTGCTGTGCCCAGTCCCCTGCTATTACCAGCAAGCAGCTCATCTAACCTTATGAATTTATTATGGAGGGTTCCTTTTTTTTTGGATGACTTCTGATCACATCTCTTTATTTTGGTGATTTCAATTTCCTGCCTAAATTTATTCATGACCAGTGCCCTCTTACGTCAATATGGCCTTTTAGATAAACAGCTCTTCTCCCTCCTTAATGTTTGCTCCAGCTGATAACACAGAGCTTGAAAGTGAAAAAAATACCCCAACTCCTTTACTCCCCTCATTTATCATCCCAGTGCGGAAATCGCACAGTTGCAGACAGCTAGCGTGGGATACAGATCCAGATGAAAAATAGGCAATGATGTCTACACATGGATTTCCTGCTTAATCTCCTGCAGAGATCTGGTCACTGCAATCAGTGGAGCCCAGAGAGCCATCCAAAAGCAGGTGCCTTCTTCAAAGCGAGGTGAACAGCTCTCCAGACTCCAGTGAGTATAGTAATTAGAGCTCGATTGACTATGGTTGCACTTTACAGACGTAGCTCATGTATAGGTACTTACCCCGTAGATACCTATGTTATGTCATTCTGGATCTGACTCCCACCCTCACCAAAGAGAAAGGTTTTACTGAATCCCTAAACACAAGACTGCAAGTCTCCTCTGACCAGGATATCCAAGAAATTAGCATGGGACTGGGAGATGGACACAGGACTGACCAGATCCCCAAATCTTGTAGAGCCCCGGTTGTGGGTTTGACCTCAGAAGGGACAAGATGCTTTTAAACTTTTGACCCTGCTAATTTATTTTATGTCTTTTCCATACAAATTAAACTGCAGTAATCATGTTTTTGTTTCTTTCAAACAAGAAAAAAAATAGAAATCTTCCCAAAGTACTGTCTCACATGCATTTGCAAGGTAATTTTTGGTGCATTGTTTAAGAGGGGCAACAGAATAAGGTGGAAACAACGTGCAGGGCTACTTACTGAACTCACAAAGCAGTGTTCAGATTCTGTGCTTTCAAACAGGATGACATCTTTTATGAAGACTGCGATGGCTCTCATTATGAAGGACATGAAGAGGTGCATATGAATATAATTTCGAGTACAATGTAGTTTTCTGTTGGGAAGAGATGAAACAACATTTCTGAATAGCAAGGCTTCTCAAAAGCATTATTTATCTATTTACATGTTTCTTCTGCCAAGACATAGACTTACAATTAAACATTAGAAAGCCTGAGACAGACTATGTTCTGATGTAAATCACCGCAAATCCACTTAAGCCTTTTTAAATCCACAAAACATGTGGCAATCCATATATCTGCAGAAGTGTTGCTGCTTTTCCAATTCTCAGAAAAAAAGGTCGAAATATAGAATGACAGAAAACAGGTCCATCACACTGCTCTCTACTGGAGAAGAAATGTTTTTGACTGCGCAAACTGTGCTCATGACAAAGGTCTGTTTTCTACAGAATGTTTGTACTGTAATAATTCTTTATTCTTTTCAAAGTGAAATGTTTCTTCAGGAAGCAAAATAAATTCTTAGCAGCTGCTGCCAAAATTAACACATATTACAGGCTTTCTGGAGCAATACGAACTATATTTTCACTTAAAAATGACTAGTTATTGATGATATTGGGAACAACACCAGGGTTTTTCTGTCCCTTACCCACTAATACTTTGAAGATGAATTCTGATCAAGTAGGTCTTGTTTTCAAGTGAGACTTTACATCAGCTAAAGAGAAAGGCCTAATACTCTGGAAAAGGGTACTGTGTACAGTCAACAGAACTACAACAAACCTCACTCAGCAACATGATCAAATTACCACCTCTTAATGAGTCACTGCGCATTGGCAGAGTTTATGCTCTTAATCTCTGATGATAGCAAGATAATGTGACCGAGCTGAGTCCTCTGTACTTGCAGGCGAAGGCAAGTCAAATTACGCTGTTTCTCACAAATGAAGAATGTGAACCCCAGCAGTTTCAACAGCTTGGCTGGCACCTTGTACCTTGTTGAGATGAGATAATTTGCGTGTGTGTCTGAATCACTCTTCCCTTGTAAGAGGATTGGAGAGAGCACGTGTGCTGAGAAGTGCAAAGATCTTGAAGGGTGATGCCAGTCTTGGTACAAGTGTGACAGTCACCCTAGAACGTATGCTGTTTCCTACAGCTTTCTTTGGGGATGATGTCTGGACCAGACTGTCATAAATTGGACAACCATATTTCAGTGGCATTTCAGGGAAGCTACTGGAGAGTGGCATGAGGAGATGGAATCACAGCTAGAAGGTTCTTCCATCTGACAGAGGCCTGCTTTTTGCTGTTCTCCCTATACATAAACAACATTATAATAGGAAATTACCTTATATAGAATCATAGAATCATAGAATGCTTTGGGTTGGAAGGGACCTTTAGAGGTCATCTAGTCCAACCCCCCTGCAGTGAGCAGGGACATCTTTAACCAGATCAGGTTGCTCAGAGCCCCGTCCAACCTGACCTTAAAGGTTTCTAGGGATGGGGCCTCCACCACCTCTCTGGGCAACCTGTTCCAGTGCTTCACTGGACTTCTTCATTGGAGGCACCCAAATTTAGATGCCTGAATCTATTATAAACAATAGAGACAGAGGATTAATTTATTTGCTGCAATCTAGGCATCTAATGCCATTTGATATGCTGTAGACCATCTGCCCATCCATCCATAGGGGCCTGGGCCTCCAGAAGGTCCTGCATCATATCTGCTACACTTGTGCACATCTCAGAGGCTCCAGCACATCTAAAATGGCTCTGGGTGTCTATGTTTTGCCATAGAGCTATAGCAGGAAGTGCTTCTGAAATGGACTTTGGGAGGTAGCTTTGGGATGTGATTCACCGGTACCATTTTGAATGCCTACTTTAGTAGAAATGCATCATTCCATAGCATCCATACAGTGGTACCGAAAGATGGAGGAACTTTCCACCCCTGTCCAACTGAGACTTGACAGAAGTCTTTTGCATCCATCTGTAACACTCATAGCCTATAACTTAAACAGCCACTATGTCCTTTGAGTCATCCCCTTACCTATGCCTTTTTTGCTCATGGTCTTACCTGAAGAGACATAAAATGATCATAGCAGCCGTGAGAGCGATGAGCGACAAGGTATGTCCAATGGTGTAGCCGGTCTTGACTGTGCCATAAAACGCCGTTTGCTAATGTGAAGGAAAGAAACAAAACAGGTCTTTCAAAGAGCTGCCAACATGCGTTCCTAAATACACTATCACTGAGCTTTTACTGACTTTCTTGGTGAGACAAGGAAATCATCCTACTCTGTTCTCTTAAAAAGTCTACAACTCCTTCACCCTTTAAAATCCCATCCAGTAGAGTACATGACTCAAATACCACTGGCGTGAATAAGAAGAACGTGTCCTGTTGCAGTAGATCTTGGATCGCTCCAAAACCAGGTTACAGTTACACAAGGGAAAAGTTCATGCAGGAAGGAGTCTGATTTGACAATTGCAGAGACAGCTACATGGTTATAATCTTGTGGAACAAGAATGACTAATGTTCAGTTAAACAGCGCACTGACACATTGGCTCCGAGGTGGTGAGCATGATGAGCTTCATCTTATTACGGAAATTTGAGGACAGAACTGGTCTGGAAATTGTTTTGCTTTTGTGAAAGCTAGACATTGTGTTAAGGCAAGTGAAAACTTAAAATGTTCTCACTGAAATCACAGATATGTTAATTCAGAAATATATGTTAAGTTGGAAATTAGTTCATGGCTTTTCTCTTTGACAGCACATCTATGAGCATGGAGCACCGTGGGACTTAAATCCAACAGGGAATCCTGGTCTAAATAAAATGGGGAAGTAAGGCAACAAAACTCCAGCTCTCCCAAGGCTCTCCAGCAACACTCTAAATCAGTATATTTTGGTTTTAAACTTAAAAAAAGGACAAAAGATGAGTTGGTATTTGGACATTTGTTTTATCAATGAAAAATCCAAGTTTTTATGAGAATCTAACTCAGTTTGTGGAAAATCTTATTTTTCCAGCCCTTGATTGACCCTCCTCTGCCCTCCTTGTCACCATTTTCTGTAAAAAACCCAAAGAACCAAAACCGCAAAGAGCACTTTAGACAGAAAAATCTAAACCTAACCTTGTTTGGGAAAACACTCTTTAACAACAGTAAGGGTTGACATTTTTATACGCTATTTTCATAGGCCTTGACAAGTACTAGGTACTTTACAGAACCAGCGAGGCTGAGATGAGTAGTAATCCTCTAGCATTTGCACAAGCCAGCTTGGAGGGGTGTTAAAACAAGACAGAGCTTTCAGAGAGTGCAAAGGTTACGCTGGTCGTATCGATATTGCTTCTTAGACCACAGATCTCAGAGATGGCTAAAAGCACGGTGTCTTTACAGACCCATTCAATGAATCCACATCACTAAGAGCTTTGGGTCAGCAACTCTGAATACATAATTCATAGCAAGGGTTTCAGTCCAATTTATCTACCTGATCTTGCCCATATGATGCCAGGAGGCTGCGATAGTGATGGAGTCACCCAGTATGGTATGGTCGTACCTAAGCCTCGCTCTTCTGCACTGCATGGAGGGACTTGCACTGCAGTAAGGAACAGTGGATGTTCCACCTTTCTACCCCACTGTCTTGCAGATTCCACCCAAAGCTAACTAAATATAGTCTCGTTTCCAGTCTTGTTTGAATCTGGGCTCCCAAAGGCAGCTGAGACTTTTCCAATAAAAGCAGTCAACTTCCTTCATGCTGATTTCATCTTTCTCTCATTATCTAGTTTCCTTCTTGATGGCACCAGAGCAAAAGTGGTCCAGGAAAGACCTGGCCAGCAGAAGGAGGGAGCTTGTAGTAGGGGACTGAGTTTGAGGAAGAGGTTGTCCCACACTATATTTAGGAGTGCAGAGAAATGGGGGAAAAGAAATTAAGATATATCATAGGAAATGTCAGCAGTGGTGGACGGAAACTCTGAAGTGTGAGTACAGGTATAGGCCTTTTGCTTCTTAGGGTTATTCACAGGAGCAAGTTTTGCACAGAAAGATCTTGATGTTATTCAACAAGCAGTTCTCTGCCCTTATATTTTATGATGAGCAATCCTTGTGTACAGAGAGATGGCTCTTCATTCAGCTTTAATGTATCATGTGGGGTCATCTCTGTTCTGGAAACAGCACGTAATGAATTCTCACTCTTCATTTGCACTTGCTAATGACAATCACTTCCTATTTTACAGATAGCAAAGCAGAGAATTTGACCCAAGATCATAAATGGAATTGGAATTTCACTCAGAGCACGGATTACTAAAATATTTGTATTAGAAAAAAGAGGGATTTAGAGAAGTGAAGGAAATGCATGCCAGGATGCCTGGGTTCTAGCTGTAGACCTAGACTGATTTACAGGATGAAATTAGGCAATTTCATCATTTTCCCTCTGACTTTTAAAAGCCTCTGCTTAATTTCACATGAACGTGATAAGAACAATTAGTTAAGGTAGATGTTAAACTGAGAATTAGCTTCCTTGGTTTCTGTTCAGTAACCTCTACATTTTTCCCTTGGTAACTGAGATTAGAATGTGAAACATTTACATTTGCAAGAGAAAAAACAACAGAAATACTGCTATCAAGTCTTTCAGTAGCCCTGCACCCCAACATGTTTTGGGTTCATGTCACCTAGCCTGAAGTCATCTGGGCTCCCTCTAGAGTAAACACAAAGAGGTCCCTTTGGAGAGAAATGTGGGGTGAACTGACCTCTTATTTTCTTCACCATCTTCAGACAGAGCCTATGGGGACACCTGGGGTGACCCCTCTCTGTCCAGATGGAGGCACTCAAGGAAGAAGTTGTGCATCACGTCTGACAACGGGACAGCAAAACAACCCCCCCATCTGCTAATACGTGGTTTTTAAAGGTCAGGTTGGAGAAGGAATCATCACTGCAAAGATCATAAGTGCACTACTTTGGTGCCTACATCATCTGCTTCTTAGGGACTGCCAGAATTCACAACTAAAATCTTACGCACAGCCCTTATTTATTTTTTATATTTTTCTTGTTGTTTCTGACTTGAGACCAGTAGGGGTTAAAAGCGCATGAAGTGTTTTAAGCATGGAAGGTTATCAGTCTGTTCTGGACCTCATGTCCCATACAGCCTGCTGTTCTCCTTTTTTTCTATTCCCTTTAATTCTTCCTCCCCAAATTGACAGCCAATTCAACAACAACAAAAATCTATTCTTCTTCACAGGCTAGTACTGCGTGTTCACCCCCCTCAGCCACCTTTCACACAAATTAGACTTGAACAGCATGACAAAACCGTGGAAATTGAGAGAAAATAATTAAGAAAGAATTAAAAGAACACAATACGTGTTCTCTTGGTAACGCGGCACTCTGGCAACTCTGCAATCCATTGGGTCGCCAAAGCATGTCCCAGGAATTCCCAAATCCCCTTTGCAGCTGGAACATAAACCAGAGCTCTCAATGGAGGACATTCCCAGAGCAGACCCGTAACAATGGCTTTCGCAGTGCGCAACTGGTGCCACACAGCTCGATCTGAGAAACGGGACACTTGAGGATGTGAAGTGGTGGCTGACCTCGAAGGCAGACTAAGGCTCTCTTCAGTAGAGCCCTGAAATTCTTTGCGCAACTTTCCCTTTGCTGTTTTCTGTATTCTTTCACTATCAAGGCTGGCTCAGTTCTGTTCAGATTCTCCATTAACTCTTTGGACCATACATAAAGACCTCTCACCATATAAATTTATTCATTATTGAGATTCCTATGTCCAACATTGACAAACGCTGACATGTGTCATATAACAGGAAAAAAGCATGGGCATAGGTTTAATATAAACATATGGTTGCAGTGAAATATAATTCTTTTCTAGCACAAGCTTTTTCTTGTTGACTATGGGACAGCTATAGGTGACTAGTTTAGATTAGATGTTGAACTTTTAGTTAGGTGAGGTGAATCTTGCTTCTAACAACATCTTTTATCCTCTTTAGACTTTACCCTTCATGTCTCAGCATGCAGCAAACCAATAGCAAACTCCTTCCTGTGTAATGACAATACTCTGTAAAGCTAATTACACCTAGGTCAGTGATCACTAATTTACATACAGGCAGTATCCCAGAGAGCTTGCAGATTTCTTTACGAAATTCAGTAACATTGCACGAAAATTTGTGTGTTCCCTGCAGTTCTCTAGATCTTCAGCTGGTTGAGATCAGCAGAGCACACTGATGGCAAGTGAGTTATATCCTTTTATCCCTTTTGAGCTTTTGATGCTCATGTTGGCCTAGAAACACTGGAATCACCATATCTACTTAAGCATAAATATAAATGTGGAGGGCTTGTTTCAAAGTTGAAGATGGAAAATCAAGCACCTGAAGTTATGTGCGGGCATCACAGAGACACTGGTCTGATCTTATCAGGTGCTGATTCCCTTCCATGCCCCTGGAAATCAAAGGGAGGATCGTCTCTTTGACCAGACATTTGATCTCTGCTTCCAGGGATCCTCAAGAGGATCCTTCCTTCTTGAGGAATTAGAGTAGGAATGGAAAAAATTGGGCATGGGAAGATCATGTGATTCTGATATTGATCCCTGGTAAATCTTAACGTCTACCCATCCCAAGTTTACAAACCTCTTCCCCTGGTGTGCTGTTGGAATCATACCCACAAGCTACGGCATACGGCGCCGGGTACACATCCGTCCAGCCCTGGCTTGTACAATTCCTGCTCACATTCCCTGGAAGAAAAGAGAAAAGGATGATTTAAAATGAAATGTTCAGCTTGCTGTTAAACAAATGTCTGCCTTTTGTTGATTCAAATGCCAGAACACATTTCTTGTAACACTTAGAGTGACATTCTCATACTTTTTCTCTGTTACAAAGTGTTCCTAGTACACAGAATACAAAAATGGGAGGGACCCACTGGGTCGTAAAGTTCAGACCTCAAAACCAAATGCATTTTAATACTGAGGTGCCCACAAAACATCTCTTCTAACGGTACCATAATACCAGTTGTACCTGGACCTTTGGCTGTTGGCACTGCACCAATATTGTTTGAGAGCGTTATCATCATATTGCCTTTGTTCCTGGAAAATTTTTCCTGTAAACAGAGCGGTGAAGTATTTCTGTCTTTCACTTCGCTTGTGAGAAGACAAGACAAGGATAAAGTGCCCATTTCACATTACGCAGGTAAGGTCGGAGGTCTGGGAACTGAATGCAGTCCTCAAAACCCAGACCTTGCCTACAAGATGAGCCCTGATCAAACATGATTCCTGGGAAATCTACTGCACTCTTGTTTGAGAATGAAACACTTCAAAATCTGGCTATGAGGGGAGAAAAACCAGATACTGACAACCTGTATTGCCTGTTTTAACATGTGTACTTAAAGGCGGGAATATTTCCTGGACTCCTAAGCAAGTTGAGCACCTAGAGCCTCCAACTGGCTAAAAAGACCCTTAATTAACATAAGGACATCTCTCTCCTTCAGCCCAAACTGACAAAACTGTGAAGTTCGCATGCCTCTCTAGTACTCTGTGCTTGCTGGTCCATCTGGGATTTAGTAGGCATGGTGGTGTTGGGTTGACAGTTGGACTAGATGATCTTAGAAGTCTTCTCCAGCCTTAATGATTCTGTGATTCTGTAAGGGGGCTGTCCAGTGCAAAGCATTTCTCACTTTGTAAGACACCTCTGCTTCCTGTCCCAGCTCAAACCCACATTGGCTAGGGGCTGTACCGACATTAATCAAGCAAAACAAGGAGAGACCAAGAGTCTGACCAGGATGGGCCTTACCCTAAAAGGTTTGTAGTCTAAAAGGCCAAGAGAGATGTTTGTCAGACAGAAATAACACAGAAGCAATACATCCAACAGTACGTTGCAAATTCTCCCAGCACCCACTCTGACCACCGGTCCCTACCCTGTCCACTTCACGGGAATCGTATCACTGTGGCATTCCTTTGGTGTCATTTCTCACACAAAACTGCCTGCCATCCCCAACTGGAAAGCCGAATGAACAGTCATCAAAACTTGCTTCTTAGATGAAGAATTACATCAGTGAAACTCAAGAGCTTTGCGAACATTTCCAACAATGGGGTTCTTTGCACACAGGAATAATAAAACTTCTGCAAACAGGAGCACATCAATTATACAGCTATGAGTCACGAAAATATTCAAGCATCACCTCCAGGAATTTCTGACAATTGAGTCATCTGAACATCTTCCTAACCATAGACCTGTCTCGCACTGAAATCAGTGGCAACCTATCCCCTGGCTTAATTCACTTCTTGAATCCCTGTGACAGGTGGATTTTGACACTAAAACTCGTCCCTGTAACTTGTCTTTACAACAGATCTAAACTCCATGAAGGCTCTGGTGCCTTTGTTCATTTTAACAGCTGCTCCAAAAGAAGTTAACTTCAGCACAGTTTGGTGGGTTGCTGTTCCCTAGGCTTTTTCTGCATGGTTATTGTTTTCATTTCTTTTTATCAGGGTTCATATCGGTATCATAAGAGATCTTGTGCAAACAAACCAAGGACATGACTGTTCCGTCCTTTTTTTTTTTTTTTGAGGTCTTACGTAATATCTGTTATTTCTTCTTCATGACAATGGATCCCATTATCTGAACTTTTCTGCTTCCTATTTCCTGCTCAAAACTCCTCCTCTCCGCTTGGGGATGCCTTTAGCTTTCACGGTGGTTTTAATTCTTTGCTTCTTATTCTCAGTGAACTACGGGGTGCTTCTTTCAGCTTAATTTTCTCCTATTTCTCCTATTTCTCCTTTTTAAGTGCACTTCCTCACAATTGTTTGATTCTTTTTGTAGTTCTTCTCACTGCTCTCAATAATACTTTCAAAAGTTGTCTTCATGCTTTAGCAGATGTGGAAACTAAGGCAGAGGGAAGCACAATGATGCAGCGTCACTGGGATTAAAAAATAATAATAAAAATGTCCCTGATTTTAGGGAAACTCACTTCTCAGAGAAGTTTTTCTACCACCCTTTGCTGCTCATGTCACTTTTTGATGCGCAAATTCACACACGTGGTGTGATACAACAAACCTTTGTAATAACTCTCCGATTCCATACTAGATTTTTGTGAGGTGCAAAAAGCACAAGGTTAGAAGACACGGATTTTACCACACCACAGTTTTGGCTGAAGTGATGGATGATGTCTCCCCCCAGAACAAACAACATTTCTAATTACTAATACTTACCAGATTACTTTCTATACTGAAAACGAACATCAAATTTGGAAAAGTGCCTCATAAGCTTAGTTCTTAGTCTGAGGTTTACAGGCAGCAAACTTTAGACTGAAGTATTAAACTGAGATTTTGATGTTACAAGGTCAAATCCCAGCTCTGCCCAGTGAAACTGCAGCCAGTTCTTGTGATCTTCCTGGGTCTCAGTTTCCCCACCAACAGTAGGACTTTGGTAATAAAGCCTGATGTTCTGTCAATGGGAAGGCAAAGTGTTCAAAGCACCAGAAGTTTTATATGCTGTTTTCCAGAACTGTTTCCCATTAACTTGTGTTTCTCGCTACTTTGTGTAACACAAATTCTCCCTAGAATGATGCACTAATGAAGTAGAATCATAGAATGCTTTGGGTTGGAAGGGACCTTTAGAGGCCATCCAGTCCAACCCCCTGCAGTGAGCAGGGACATCTTTAACCACATCAGGTTGCTCAGAGCCCCGTCCAACCTCACCTGGAATGTTTCCAGGGATGGGGCCTCCACCACCTCTCTGGGCAACCTGTGCCAGTGCTTCACCACCCCCAGTGTAAAACATTTCTTCCTTGCATCCAGCCTAAATCTCCCCTCCTTTAGTTTAAATCCATCACCCCTTGTCCTGGCACCACAGGCCTTGCTAAAAAGCCTGTCCCCATCTTTCCTCTAGGCCCCCTTGAAGCACTGCAAGGCCGCACTGAGGTCTCCCCGCAGCCTTCTCTTCTCCAGGCTGAACAGCCCCAACTCTCTCAGCCTGTCCTCGTAGCAGAGGTGCTCCAGCCCTCGGAGCATTTTTGTGGCTCTCTTCTGGACCCGCTCCAACAGGTCCATGTCCTCCTTGTGCTGAGGCCACAAAACTTAAGTGGCAGTATCAGAAAAGACAGAGCTTCTGGACTTGGAAATGGTATCTCCAGCCTTTGAAAGTTTACAAGGTTTCCGAAACTTTCCCATTTCCTGTCAGACTGAAGCTAAATATTTATAAACTGTATTCCTGGAGAATTAATCAGAAAGGAGACCAGGGGTTTATAACTCAGTAACATGTAATTAGCAATGCACAGTGGAGGAGATTCACTGAGAGCTGGAAAGCATCCCACTGCCACTAGTTTGTGCTCTAGGCTGTCCTCTATGTTGTGGAAAAAGGAGGTTCAAGTCCCTGGTGCAAACAGAGTCCCCCCAGTAGGGTGGCATTGGTTAACAGCTTTTTCCCTATCCCAGTCATGAAAAAACCTGCCTTTTGTGGGGTTTGCATTTCATTTTGATCAGAAATGTTACAACTGTCAAACCACTGCATCTACCCCTAAAAGCCACAGCCATTTTGATGAGATGAGGTTTTCCATTTAAAAAAAAAAAAAAGAAGTTTCATTTGAAAAAGCCACAACTAACTCTCATCTATGATAACAATAACCTCATAACATGTCTTACCAGAACTCAGCTTCCTGCTTTCACGGAATCACAGAATGGTTGAGGTTGGAAGGGACCTCTGGAGGCCATCTGATCCAATCCCCCGGCTCATGCAGAGCTGGTTGCTCAGGAGCATGTCCAGATGGCTTTTGGATATCCTTGGAAACCTCCAAGGATGGAGTCTCCACAACCTCTCTGTGCAACCTGCTCCAGTGCTTGGTCACCCCCTCAGGAGCATGTCCAGATGGCTTTTGGATATCCTTGGAAACCTCCAAGGATGGAGTCTCCACAACCTCTCTGTGCAACCTGCTCCAGTGCTTGGTCACCCCCTCAGGAGCATGTCCAGATGGCTTTTGGATATCCTTGGAAACCTCCAAGGATGGAGTCTCCACAACCTCTCTGTGCAACCTGCTCCAGTGCTTGGTCACCCCCTCAGGAGCATGTCCAGATGGCTTTTGGATATCCTTGGAAACCTCCAAGGATGGAGTCTCCACAACCTCTCTGTGCAACCTGCTCCAGTGCTTGGTCACCCCCTCAGGAGCATGTCCAGATGGCTTTTGGATATCCTTGGAAACCTCCAAGGATGGAGTCTCCACAACCTCTCTGTGCAACCTGCTCCAGTGCTTGGTCACCCCCTCAGGAGCATGTCCAGATGGCTTTTGGATATCCTTGGAAACCTCCAAGGATGGAGTCTCCACAACCTCTCTGTGCAACCTGCTCCAGTGCTTGGTCACCCCCTCAGGAGCATGTCCAGATGGCTTTTGGATATCCTTGGAAACCTCCAAGGATGGAGTCTCCACAACCTCTCTGTGCAACCTGCTCCAGTGCTTGGTCACCCCCTCAGGAGCATGTCCAGATGGCTTTTGGATATCCTTGGAAACCTCCAAGGATGGAGTCTCCACAACCTCTCTGTGCAACCTGCTCCAGTGCTTGGTCACCCCCTCAGGAGCATGTCCAGATGGCTTTTGGATATCCTTGGAAACCTCCAAGGATGGAGTCTCCACAACCTCTCTGTGCAACCTGCTCCAGTGCTTGGTCACCCCCTCAGGAGCATGTCCAGATGGCTTTTGGATATCCTTGGAAACCTCCAAGGATGGAGTCTCCACAACCTCTCTGTGCAACCTGCTCCAGTGCTTGGTCACCCCCTCAGGAGCATGTCCAGATGGCTTTTGGATATCCTTGGAAACCTCCAAGGATGGAGTCTCCACAACCTCTCTGTGCAACCTGCTCCAGTGCTTGGTCACCCCCTCAGGAGCATGTCCAGATGGCTTTTGGATATCCTTGGAAACCTCCAAGGATGGAGTCTCCACAACCTCTCTGTGCAACCTGCTCCAGTGCTTGGTCACCCCCTCAGGAGCATGTCCAGATGGCTTTTGGATATCCTTGGAAACCTCCAAGGATGGAGTCTCCACAACCTCTCTGTGCAACCTGCTCCAGTGCTTGGTCACCCCCTCAGGAGCATGTCCAGATGGCTTTTGGATATCCTTGGAAACCTCCAAGGATGGAGTCTCCACAACCTCTCTGTGCAACCTGCTCCAGTGCTTGGTCACCCCCTCAGGAGCATGTCCAGATGGCTTTTGGATATCCTTGGAAACCTCCAAGGATGGAGTCTCCACAACCTCTCTGTGCAACCTGCTCCAGTGCTTGGTCACCCCCTCAGGAGCATGTCCAGATGGCTTTTGGATATCCTTGGAAACCTCCAAGGATGGAGTCTCCACAACCTCTCTGTGCAACCTGCTCCAGTGCTTGGTCACCCCCTCAGGAGCATGTCCAGATGGCTTTTGGATATCCTTGGAAACCTCCAAGGATGGAGACTCGTGAATGGGAGCCTTGCATGTAAGAGAAGTCATCTTCTGGGTGCTGTCACAAGCACAGGATATTCACGGAATCACAGAATGGTTGAGGTTGGAAGGGACCTCTGGAGGCCATCTGATCCAATCCCCCGGCTCATGCAGAGCTGGTTGCTCAGGAGCATGTCCAGATGGCTTTTGGATATCCTTGGAAACCTCCAAGGATGGAGACTCCACAACCTCTCTGTGCAACCTGCTCCAGTGCTTGGTCACCCTCACAGTAAAAAAATGTTTCCTTAGGCTCAGATGGAGCCTCCTGTGTTTCAGTTTGGCCATGGTTAGAAAATGCAAGGGCAATTAGTGCAAGAGGGTCTCATTACTTCAGAAATGCACTTGTGAATGGGAGCCTTGCATGTAAGAGAAGTCTTCTTCTGGGTGCTGTCACAAGCACAGGATAAATTTTCTAGTTCCCATTTCAGGGGTGCACAGTCGCTGCAGAAGCACCAGGCATGTGCTCCCATGAGGCTGGGATATGGTTTATGAGACGCTGATGATGATGCTGCGGCAATATACTGCTCTCCAGCTCATCCACAGCGATGCTGCTGTGGCAAAGAGGAGGTAAGGCTAAAGGTAAGGCTAAACTGTTTTCATTGCAGTGTAAATTAAGTGAAATCTCTCCACGGCTGCCAAAAGTGTAAATCATGCATGTTGGGAGCTACCCCGGCTCGGCAGACGTGCAATAATTGCTAAGACGCAATAACTCGATTGTGTATCTGAGTCCNCACCACAGGCCTTGCTAAAAAGCCTGTCCCCATCTTTCCTCTAGGCCCCCTTGAAGCACTGCAAGGCCGCACTGAGGTCTCCCCGCAGCCTTCTCTTCTCCAGGCTGAACAGCCCCAACTCTCTCAGCCTGTCCTCGTAGCAGAGGTGCTCCAGCCCTCGGAGCATTTTTGTGGCTCTCTTCTGGACCCGCTCCAACAGGTCCATGTCCTCCTTGTGCTGAGGCCACAAAACTTAAGTGGCAGTATCAGAAAAGACAGAGCTTCTGGACTTGGAAATGGTATCTCCAGCCTTTGAAAGTTTACAAGGTTTCCGAAACTTTCCCATTTCCTGTCAGACTGAAGCTAAATATTTATAAACTGTATTCCTGGAGAATTAATCAGAAAGGAGACCAGGGGTTTATAACTCAGTAACATGTAATTAGCAATGCACAGTGGAGGAGATTCACTGAGAGCTGGAAAGCATCCCACTGCCACTAGTTTGTGCTCTAGGCTGTCCTCTATGTTGTGGAAAAAGGAGGTTCAAGTCCCTGGTGCAAACAGAGTCCCCCCAGTAGGGTGGCATTGGTTAACAGCTTTTTCCCTATCCCAGTCATGAAAAAACCTGCCTTTTGTGGGGTTTGCATTTCATTTTGATCAGAAATGTTACAACTGTCAAACCACTGCATCTACCCCTAAAAGCCACAGCCATTTTGATGAGATGAGGTTTTCCATTTAAAAAAAAAAAAAAGAAGTTTCATTTGAAAAAGCCACAACTAACTCTCATCTATGATAACAATAACCTCATAACATGTCTTACCAGAACTCAGCTTCCTGCTTTCACGGAATCACAGAATGGTTGAGGTTGGAAGGGACCTCTGGAGGCCATCTGATCCAATCCCCCGGCTCATGCAGAGCTGGTTGCTCAGGAGCATGTCCAGATGGCTTTTGGATATCCTTGGAAACCTCCAAGGATGGAGACTCCACAACCTCTCTGTGCAACCTGCTCCAGTGCTTGGTCACCCTCACAGTAAAAAAATGTTTCCTTAGGCTCAGATGGAGCCTCCTGTGTTTCAGTTTGGCCATGGTTAGAAAATGCAAGGGCAATTAGTGCAAGAGGGTCTCATTACTTCAGAAATGCACTTGTGAATGGGAGCCTTGCATGTAAGAGAAGTCTTCTTCTGGGTGCTGTCACAAGCACAGGATAAATTTTCTAGTTCCCATTTCAGGGGTGCACAGTCGCTGCAGAAGCACCAGGCATGTGCTCCCATGAGGCTGGGATATGGTTTATGAGACGCTGATGATGATGCTGCGGCAATATACTGCTCTCCAGCTCATCCACAGCGATGCTGCTGTGGCAAAGAGGAGGTAAGGCTAAAGGTAAGGCTAAACTGTTTTCATTGCAGTGTAAATTAAGTGAAATCTCTCCACGGCTGCCAAAAGTGTAAATCATGCATGTTGGGAGCTACCCCGGCTCGGCAGACGTGCAATAATTGCTAAGACGCAATAACTCGATTGTGTATCTGAGTCCTGAGCAAAGCACCACAGGGAGACAATTAGAGGCATCTCAGCACCCCAGCTCTTTCACTGCCGTCTTCTCTCTTTGTAGATATCAGGATAAAGGAGTTTAAAGATGAGGTTTTAAAGGGAACAAGGTGATGACCTTTTCATAAGGCTCCCTGCCAGACAGGAGGGGATGAACGTACAAAGGGAGCAAAATAACAGCGCAGAAATGAAAGGAAAAAACCCCAAAAGTTAGTTCTCTAGACCTGACAACTATAACGTGCAGCAGCAATCCTCATACAAGCTAAAGGATCTATAGCTACTGCCGGAGAACCGGGATGGGAAACTAACCAGTCCGCTTTCCAAAAGTATGTTGTGGGATAAAAGCCACTGCTTACAGAAGGGAATTACAAGTGCAAATATGAGGCTAGATAGACCTTTGGCTCTTTGATATCAGTGTTTATGGCAGTTAAGGCATAAAACACTATTGAAAGGCAAGGGGTGAAGGTGCAGGCCTGAATAACCAGTTTTCGGTAAGTTTTACTGCACCAGTGCCTTAAAGGCTCACGTGTAGCATGACAGGCTGCAATTGTTTAATCAAATCCCCACATTTCTTGGTCCAGCCCGAGATATGAGCTCTGCCTCTTTGCAGATGTATGGACCACAGAAGCGCAAACGTGTTAGCGGCTTCAGGTCAAGCCCCGGCGAGATCAGCAGGGTCTCTCTCAAGAACAACGCCAGCTGGTCTGCAGCACGTTAAACCCTACCCAACCATAAAGTTAAGCTTGGATGAGCCATCCAAGTCGATGTAAACTGCTGTATATATAATATATGGATGTATAATAAAGCACAGCTCTTCCTCATGTGCTACCTCTGCCTGTATTCATAGAATCATAGAATCATAGAATCATAGAATCACAGAATGCTTTGGGCTGGAAGGGACCTTTAGAGGCCATCCAGTCCAACCCCCCTGCAGTGAGCGGGGACATCTTTAAACAGATCAGGTTGCTCAGAGCCCTGTCCAACCTGACCTGGAATGTTTCCAGGGATGGGGCCTCCACCACCTCTCTGGGCAACCTGTGCCAGTGCTTCACCACCCTCAGTGTAAAAAATTTCTTCCTTACATCTAGCCTAAATCTGCCCTCCTTTAGTTTAAACCCATCACCCCTTGTCCTGTCACCACAGGCCTTGCTAAAAAGCCTGTCCCCATCTTTCCTCTAGGCCCCCTTGAAGCACTGCAAGGCCACACTAAGGTCTCCCCGCAGCCTTCTCTTCTCCAGGCTGAACAGCCCCAACTCTCTCAGCCTGGCCTCGTAGCAGAGGGGCTCCAGCCCTCGGAGCATTTTTGTGGCCTCCTCTGGACCCGCTCCAACAGCTCCATGTCCTCCTTGTGCTGAGGTCCCCAGAGCTGGACGCAGGGCTCCAGGTGGGGTCTCACCAGAGCAGAGCAGAGGGGCAGAATCCCCTCCCTCGACCTGCTGGCCACGCTGCTGGGGATGCAGCCCAGGACAGGGTTGGCCTTCTGGGCTGCGAGCGCACACTGCTGGCTCATGTCCAGCTTTTCATCCACCAGTACCCCCAAGTCCTTCTCCGCAGGGCTGCTCTCAATCCCCTCATCCCCCAGCCTGTATTGATAGCGGGGGTTGCCCCGACCCAGGCGCAGGACCTTGCACTTGGCCTTGTTGAACCTCATGAGGTTTGCACAGGCCCACCTCTCCAGCCTGCCCAGGTCCCTTTGGATGACATCCCGTCCCTCAGGCGTGTCAACCGCACCACTCAGCTTGGCGTCATCTGCAAACTTGCTGAGGGTGCACTCGATCTCGCTGTCTGTGTCGTTGATGAAAATATTAAACAGCACTGGTCCCAGTACGGACCCCTGAGGGACACCACTTGCTACCAGTTCCTTGAAAACCCGCTTGCAGTGGGCCATGGCAATTAATGAACGTGTACACGAGGCACGAGGAGACTGCACTTCCTCCGTACGCTTTTGCATCTTTCTAGTACCATGTCTGCTGTAGGACAGGACTTTGCCATCTGGCCCAGCAGCTGCTCCTGGTTTAAGCAAATGCTTCTTTAGAGTTCACAAAGCCCTCTCTAATTTCCTAATCTGCATGGTTTGATGGCATGCCTATTATGAAAATGGAATTGATGGCTGTAAGCAATTAGCCAAATGCTCCTATCTTTCCTTCTGATTAGCTCACGTAGTTGTACAGAACCTGGGACATGGCTCACACCTATCCTAAGCGGCTTTTTCTCGCTTGCAGGGTGATTCAGAAACTCTGGGTAGCAAAGACAGAGGGAAGGAAATCCCTCTGAATGAAAATAAGCAGGAGTGGCTAAATTCTGAGACAAGTTTTGGTTACACACACACACACATGTTTCTTTTTAGCATTAAAAAACCCCAGTAAAATAAAAAAACCCAACACCTGTAAACTCATGATGGAAATGTCCAAGTATTTTTGGGTTTACTTCAGGTTTTGGATATTCAGATTTTATTCATTGTTTTAATTCAGTTTCTTCTGAGGATAAAGGCATTCTCCTCTCCTCTTCCTCTCCCACACTACTCTTACCTTTTTCAGCTGGATCTACAAATAACAGTGAATTGACATTACTGATACTGATCAGGAGGCAAGGTTTTTTTTGTCTTTACCCCCTGCTTTTTTTTTTCCCCAATTGGGTGAAGAGCTTGGGTTGAAGAACCCCAATTGGGTTGAAGCTTCCTAGGAAGCAGGGCAAGTTAAGCAGCTAAATAACTTTATGGCTTTGCGTCTTGCATATCGTGGTGATGGTGGAAATATCTTCTCAGTTCCCTCAAATGGAAGTTGCATACGAGCTAGCGTTCTACGCACCTAACCACTGAATTTATTTTATTCCTATACTCCGAATTTTTCTTGCCTCTTTCTAATAATTCCGATAGCTCTTTATACTTTTGGCTTTCACTTGTACCTTCCAGGTCTATCACCCTTACCATTTCTTCATATGTTGTGTGAAAACATACCTCTCTGTGCTTATTTTAGACCTGCTGATGGACAACTTCGTCTAGTACCCCTTCTCTCATACACCATGAAACAATCATTTCCCGCCTACTTTCCCCACAACATTCATGAGTGTATTTACCTCTGGCTTACACCCTTTCAACCCACATTTTTCCAGATGGAAGAGCATTAACCTAGTTACTCTACTGGTACAGTGTCTGTCCATACCTTTATTCATACACTGTTCCAATGATGGTGGTCCTATTCTCCTTTGGATGTGAACCTCCCACTAGAACCTGACAGACCTGCTCAGCTGCACCTTCCATGAGGTCTTCTGGCCTTGATCTTGGTCCCTCTGCTGCCCACACAAACAGCTCAGAGGTTTGACTCCAAGTCTTCTTCCTCTGCCTCCAGGATCCTCATAGCCCTATACAAGGGGTCTAACTCTGCTCTGCAATGAATATTTATTTTCATCACTGGTCCTTGGGAAAAATGGAGAGATTTATTTTCATCACTGGTCCTTGGAGAAAAATTGCTGTTCTACAGCAAAACACTGCACACACCATTTATTAATTAGGATAGACTTTCTGGAACAGGAGTAAACACAGGCAAAACTTCTAATTCAATTTCCTGATTTATAAATGTATTTGGGAACGATGTGGGAGAGATATGAATCAAAATGACTTTGCAGATTGGGTTATATCAACCTGTGAAGGGCCTGGTAGAGGAATGACATGATTTATTCATGACATATCAGAAGAGAAGTGAGAAGTTAGTGGAACCAAGATAAAACCAGAACATTTTCTTTATAAAAGGTGTTTGATCTGGGTAGGAGTTAAACACTGAACAGGTGAACTGAATAAATGCAGAGAGATAACTGTATTCCAAGCGATTTGTTGCCTATGTCTAAGATCTTAAGGTTTTTCTCTTTCTCAATTTCTTTTTGCCTCTCATCTGTTTCAAATACACACTTCAGGCTCAGAAACATGTCTGAAAGTTTGTGTCATAGGTGAGGTTTTAGCTCTTTGATCTTAGTGGAAGAAAATCTCTTATTGGCTTTTAATGGGAGCCTGAATTCATACAAAGAGATATAAGGTCAGTCATTGCTAAGGGGTGTTTGCTTTTGCCTCCCTCTTGCTTCTCTTGCCCTTTACTGTAATAGTTTCTAAAGGAGAGGGGAAGGTCTGCTCTGAGTAGCTGTCTGTCCTGCTTCTCTGTCATCATATTCCATGGTCAGAAATCGATTTTTTCAAGCAGAAGCTATCAAAGCAATAGCGGTTCTTCTAATTTACTCTTCTTGAGATGCTGCTGAGCCTGCTGGTACGTCTCCTGTTCCATTTTTATTATTGATCTGTCCTGTTACCGGGAAACACCTGAGACTTTCAGACAGCTACCGCTTGCATTTAACTGGATGCTGAAGGGGTTAGATCTGGGAGAAACTTGTGAGGTAAGTCATGACAAGATATTTTCCAAACCTGCTTTATCTGCCTCAGTCATGACCTCACAAGATCATTCTTTCAGTACAATTTCTGCTCAGTATTTCATACAAACTATGGCGTGGCATCAGCATGTCACGCGACAGACACAGTCTTCAGTTTCCTCATTTGTTCTCTTTCACATCACTTGGTCTGCAGTTCGTTATTACTGCCCCATCTCCGGTGTCCTGAAGCTTACTGCACCCTGGATTTTGGGAAATCCTCCATTTTCCCTTATCTTCCTTTCCCTTTCCTGCACATTACATTTCTAAGTGTGAAGATCTCAATCCTTAATAAAAACAGATAATTCCTCCGTTCTTAGCATCACATGTTCCCCTTAATTAGGCGGCTTTTGTAACCTCTGTTTGTTTTCTCGCACTAAAAGCAGAGCTGTCAAACTCTAGGACTAATTTCTCATTAGATCTTTTGATATTGCAATCATAGTATTCCAGGAAATATTTACAAGAAAAAGATGCACATTTCTGGATAAGTGGAGGTATAGCAACTCCACAAGGTATAGGCTTTCAACCTAAGGACCTCAACACAGCGTGACTGGTATCGCTGGACATACATGACTTGGGGTGCTCTGTAGGATGGAGAGGTTCAGCTACTGCTCACAAAACCTTCTCAGCACCAATCCTTCAGAGGAGTGGAGCACATGCATTGTGCCACCTCAGTTGCGAATAAATCTCAAAAGGTCCAAAGCAAAACCAAGCTTTAAATAAGCTGTATATCTGGAAAGCCACCTGTTTCTTTATTTACATCCGTGCACATTGCTGGAGCTGGCTAACACAAAAAATGCACTCTTAAATGAGAATG
Source organism: Balaeniceps rex (assembly GCA_013401315.1). Lineage (NCBI taxonomy): Eukaryota > Metazoa > Chordata > Aves > Pelecaniformes > Balaenicipitidae > Balaeniceps > Balaeniceps rex. Next base: position 136,820 of record VYZW01019053.1, on the reverse strand, counting down.
TAAAATCAAGACTGATCTGTGGAAATGGGGTCATGCAGCACTGTTTTCTGCCTTGGACCTCCTGTTGTCCATGACAAATGAGAAAAATGAACATCAAACAGGGCTGGAGGCTGCCCTGATGGGCACAGGGAGCAGGAGCGTTTGCTCACTTGTCCCTTTTTCTGTGACTTCAAGGTGGGCTGTGCAAATAATTGGCACAATTCCACGTAAATGAGGAGGTTTCCTGGTAGTTCTGCCTTTGTGATATGAAGGCACATTTGGAACGAGCACCTGAACAGGTCAAGGGCCCTCAGTGAACAAACCTCCACAACAGATGCACTCGACTGCTTGTTTCCTTTTAAATAAGCGTTGTAGTAAATAAATAGTGGATCTCGTTCATTTTTGGGTTCTCAGTGGCAGTGATAATGTCTTCTGCTTATCTGACACCATCTGCTCATCCCTCTCTTCATTTATTCAGCTTTTGTTCCAGTTTCGAAAGCAATATAGAATAAAGGAGAAAACAAATTGAGGAAAAGAATGTTGGCTCGAGAGAGAGAGATTAAGATGTTTTTCAAGTAAATGAGAATCATTTTTGGAGGGGAGAAAATAAATGCGATTCTGCATATTTGTTTGTTTTATCTACTCATTATAGACCTCTTTTGCATGAGCAAAAGGCTGGCATTCATCTCACCTAACTTTTACCATGGAAATGTAGGCAGTCTAGTCTAAAGTAGACTATCAGATTCTCTGTAGAGGCCACATCAGACATCCAAAGGTCACCTTAACCCTTCCTAAGAAATGTCATGGGATAACCCATGTCCTGAAAGTGCTGGAGGGAGAAATTAGACAAGGAGTTTAGATTAGATGCTTAATGTTGGGTGCCCACGGTTCAGTGGGAGGAGTCTCATCCCTATGTTTAACTAACCAAAAAGAAAGGCAGCACAATACCAGCTCCCTGGAGTCCCTATCCATGTCCTACTTACAAATTTCATTTGACTATCCCAGGACATGGCTATACTCTGCTCCTTGACTCACCCTGAGCCAACAGGGACTCAAATGTGTTTGGAGAGCTCCACGTGAGGACCCTGCAAGCTTGCAGGTGGCATCAGTGGAGCTACCTGCAGTAGTCTATTTAACCACTTGCTTCAATATCTGCAGGGGTTCATTCTCGTGGTATTTCATGGGGAGCTCTTCCCTTGGCTCTGTGCAGTTGTGTAGAGTTGTGTGTATGTGCCAGAACTGGAAGGGGTGGGGAGCGGTGATAGCTTGGTATTGCTTCAGTCTGAACCATTAGGACCGGGATATTAACAGTAAATGACATACATCCAATGAATTTGTCTTGATTGCTTCTGTCCTATTGAAGTTAGATAATGCTACAAAGGATTAGTCAACGTCTTTCAAAGTGAAGGTATGGAGAGAAGGTGTCATTTCCAAATCTCTCTACAGATGAATCAGGAAAAAAAATGAGATGACAGAATGAGACCTTTGCTGTCCATCATGCTGAATTTGCCAAAAAGCCATCAGTCAGAGGCTGGGAATGATATGAACCATGTTTTGTGTGTGAGCGCTCACAACAGCTGAGTTGTACATAGGACCAAACGGTAGTTAAAATAACTTTGGGCACAATATCAAAAAAGAGAATGACAAAAGACAACAAAAAAGCTCTCGATTAATATTTGTTGAATTGAAATGTACCACAGAGAAAAAGATACTTTTAAAATTCAAATGAAAAAGCTATCTGGCAGAAGAGTATGAATGTGCAAGATTAAAATGACAGAAGACATAAAAAAAAGACAGTCTTCATGATGGATGATGATTTAAAACATCCACAATAACATAATAAGATCCATGATTTCTCAGGTAAGTCTCAGGGCTCTGCTTATGCAGAAAAGAGCTTGTTTAATGAGTTGAGGTCAGATTCTGAATGCTATTGCTGGTATACTCCAGGTTTAAAAGATTGTAAACCCAGAGAAGAATTTGTTTCCAAGTTCTTTAGATATAAGACAATATTTGCATACAACTTGCAATGATATGAAACACACAAGTGATTTAGATACATCCGAAAATTTTATCTATGTGTCTGTGGATGAGCAGATTTGGTCCACCTATAGCTGAGATCCTGAGTGTCTGTTCTGAATTACTCCATAGACTTCCCTCCATGAACAGCGCAGAAATCATAGACTGATTCAAACCGCAGAGAAACATCTCCAGGACATATGGGATGTGCCTCTCTGTTTACTGCAGAAGAAACCCCATATATCTGGCTAGATTCAAAGTTGAGCTTTCATATGGCTAACATCAGATGATACTGACGCTGATTACCTGCACCATGTGGACAGAAAGGAGCAAGGCTGAAATCAATAGAAAACCCATCTTGATTAACATATCTTGTTTAAATTCAGGCGTTTATAACTCCCTTGACCGAATTGAATCATCTTTCTAATGCAGCCTAGACCTTTTAGACCCCAATCTCCATGTAGAAGAAGAAAAGCTCGCTGTTTTCATGAATCAATGCTGATAAATATCCTTGTCATTTCAAAATTCCTCTTTAAAAGATTGGAAACCTAAACACTTAGTATTGCTCTGCACAAAGATGTACCTTAGAGGTGACGCACAATACAACTGCCGAATTTTGTAGCTGGTGTTAGCCACAGGAGTCTGGTTACGTGACTCTCATCCCACCCTAGCTCTTGCCTGAAGAACGGCATGAAACCTTCTGAATGAGTGCCATGGAAATCAGTCTAACAAGCTGTGAGTGACCTAAAAGCTGTCAACAATAAGCACAGACAGCTTCGTGCTCGTTCTAAGACTCCAGTTAGCCAGTAAAAGCATCGCTGTCATGGAGATCCAAAGCCAGATATGACTTGGAGGATTTGCTTCTCAGCATGTAGGATTTGGGACTGCTAAACAGGACAAAGAGCAGCAGCTTGAAGCCAGGAAATGTCCTGAGTCAGACGGACAGCGTTCTTAGCAGTGACATTCAAAGGAGGGGAGATAATTTCGCTGAGACAACTCAAGATTCATCTGAAACCAATACTTACAGTCTTGGTTTGCCTTTATAGCTCATAATCCACAAATTATACCTGAATATTCAGCGAAGACGTGCAGAACTGAGTCCCTCACCCTCCTGGCAGTCAGTGAGCGACATGGTCCGGTCTCTTTCCCTCTCTGCATCTTTGGCTCACTGCATATGAAATGATGTGGGTCCATCAGAAGAACATGCAGAAGCAGCTCTGGAGATGTCCTGGATCCTTAACATCATCTAATCACTTTAAAAGCTCTTCAAAGCTATCTCCAAAATTAGTCTTTACTTCCCACATAAATCTCCACTGGAACTTTCCTCCAGTTTCTACTGTGACTGTTCATGGCAGTTTGCACGTTCTGCTTTTGTTGGATTTTGGCTTAAACTGCTCTTTCCCTTCCTTGATTTCACTCTTGCAATGGGAACTCTCACCTTCTGTTTTACCAAACTAAGCAAGCGTCACTAAGCCACACTCTTCCAGTCTCTTCTACTATGATGGGCTTTTTATTTACCAGAATATCTATCTTCCAAAGCTTCAGTTTATCTTTGTCATTTACACGCAACAGGGGGAGACTAAAAAGCAGTGGCAACGTTTTTGGAAACCACTGTAGGATGAGGCAAGTCATCTCCTACCCTCTTGTACTCTGGAGGAACAAGAAGAGTAGCCTTGGAGATGCCACCCTAGTCCAGTGGCTCACAGTTAATCTCAGGAGCCTTCCAAGTGCTAACCCTGGCCCAAGGATCTGACTGGTACAAGGCATGATTGAGGAATGATGATGTCCAGTGTTCAAGAGGACATGTGAAAATTTAATAAATGCTTCAGGTGGTCAATCAGAGTGGCATTTTCATAATCTGTGATCTATGATATGTTGGGCAAATTTCCATTATCAGTTTCCTGATTGCTTCTTTGCATTATCTCTTTTTATTTGTGCGTGAACATCACAATAGTTCTCTGAGAACGTCTGTTGTCTTCTTGTGATATGGCTTCAGAATTTCAACCTGTTGGAGCAGGTTATGTCTAAACGCAATAGGAGGATGGCAGGGCATGAACCAGTACTGGATGGCAATGCCAGCTAGACTCTCTGATGGCTTCCTACCCACATAAAAATGCACTGATGACAACGCCTGCCCCAGACAGCGCTAATCACAGTTTGGCTACACCTGCGAAGTTGTGCACTCTCCACTAGTCCGGCAAAAGCACAAATTCATGGTGCGGGATCCATCAACACGGACAAGTTCTACTTCCTTGTATTGGCAGGGTATTTCTAGCACTGGGAAAGAGTTGGTGTTTGGTGCAAAAATGATGAACAAAACAAGTAAGGGCATGAAGACATTATGTATTGGGGAATGGGGGGAAATCAGTAACTCGTGGAGCAGGGGAGGGTAGATACGGCTGAAGCTGCAGTGGTATCTGATAACAGTGCTGGTATTGTTTCAATGCACTTGACCGACATTGAAGGATTTTGAGTTGAACTATGCAAATGCACGCACATGTTGGTGTGCTTAGCTCTACACAGGGAAGCTGCCATGCCCGGGTGATCTAGAAGTAGTACTACCTGCCTGCAGAGAGGCAGGATCTGGACAGCTCTGTTCTAGATGGCTTGACAATAGGAATATACCAGAATTCATGATGAACTGCAGTCCTTGCAGTCAGGAGGCCCACTAAGCACAAGGAAGGGAATTAGAGCAGGAAAGAGAAGTAAAACATGTTCATGAGGGAGGGGAAAGGAAAGCAGAAGTAAATTTAGAGCACCAGAGGGAAAAAAGGAGTTTGGCAATCCTGAAACCCAGAAGGATCTCACCCTCATTGAGTGGGATTCCAGAGCTTGGTTATTGCCATCCCCGCCCCTTTAAGTCAATTAATCTCATAGTTGAAGCTTAAAAACTGTCAGTGCTAATTTTTACTGTTTAACTTGTGCATGAGGGACAATTTGCTTTTGGAGAAACTGTGGGAAACAAATCCCTATTACAAATGTCATCTTCTGTGTATTGAAAAAAAGCTGGAACGCTCTGGTCAAGGGATAGCAAGTAATGCACTTTAATAATGAAAGGTGCCAAAAATATTTTCATCCATCTCCTTCACATGGTACTGACGAATGTCATGAAATAATGAAAATCTTCTGGATTTGTGAATGGCATAAAAATTTAATGTCAAATGACATCAGGACTATGCTAGGCATTTGAAGGTTTCTAAATGCCACGAGTTATTTTATCCTTCATTTACCATAAGAGAGGATATTAGTCATTCGAAGAGCATATTCTCTATTAGGCAGGAAAATCACATTAACTCTTTATTTCCCAGTATTTCACTCTTTTCCTGCTATAAATATAAAACCGATTTTCTCTTTCTCACAATTTTGGTATAAGCTTTCATGTTCCTGCAAAGGGATCAAAGAGTAAGACATAAACATTAACCAGATGATTGATTGCCTTGAAAGCTATTCAATCATACCCACTACTACAAAGGAAGAACTGCTTCACAAACTTCAAGGGCATTAATTTTGCAACAAATCCTATAAAACCAGAGGCAATCTTACCCTCCTTTTACACCTGCTTTCCACATTTGTATATGATTGTACAAAGTGCATAGCTCAGAGAAAATCAAAGCTGTTGGTTTTGCTTTGGAAATGGCATTAGTTTCTCTGTTTACAGAAGGAGATGCTAGCACATACGCTCTGCAAAGGTGGGATTCGCTCACGTTGTAAGACATTCACATCTGCCAGAGCCACTCTACAATCATTTGATTGTAAACGGAGAGAAATATGCGGTTTATCGATGTTATTCAACTCATCCTGAAGTTGAAGTCTAAAAGTCAGCCGAGCTGCACATCTAAAGAGCCTATTTCTCACCACTGACTGTAAAACAAGCTTAGAGGTAGGTTTACATATGGAAAACTCTAAAATCAGTTGATATGGGTGCCGTTCCAGGTTAGAAATTAGTTCCCTAAATACAGGTATCTTAGCGCCTGTTGAGGCACCCTCATGGATTTCTTAGAACCCCCAGAGTATCTCAAATGGCACCAGATGCCTACGCTTAGGAAACTGAACGGAGCCCTCAGTGTCTAAAGTGTAGGTGCCTACCTGTGAGCTTAATGTCTGCACTTCTACTACACTCAACAGAAAATTTATCAATACAGCAAATGACATGTAAAGAGCTGTTCAGGTTCCCACATAAATTTGTCTGTTGACTGCACTATTAGATTACTGCTGATGTGAATGGGATCCTAGACACCTATCTCGTACAGACACATCTGCATTAGAAACAGGAGAAATTAAGAGTGCTGAATCTGCTTTCTCCAACAAAGCAAGTCACTCTGTGCTTTACCATACTAAATGAGGAGAAATGGTATTTCCACAGTGCTGCTCATCTGATCTCTTTAAGTGGATAATCTATGAGCTGAATCATGCCCTAGCCACCACTGACCAAACCAGCCAGTTCTCCAATGACTGGAAATGCTGGATGACAGTCAGATGCAGAAAAGTACATTTAACCAGAGGAAACTCATCCAAAGCAGTGTGAAATCCCCCTAGAAGGCTACTGACATTGCCAGCTGCAAGGCTAGATGACATTTGCTGAGCTCAAATGCCAGCAGCCACACTACAACGTGCGTATGCAGGGAAGGGCCATGAGTTGGCTTGTGTTTGAGGCTCTTTCTTGGCCTGGCACATCAAGATAAGTGAACAGAGAGTCCAAGCGATGCCCTGACTGCTCTCGGTAGTCTGGACTTCTCACAGAATAGGAACCATTCACTTGCCTAAGCATAGATTTTTTTGAGATACCCTTAAGTACCTGAGACACCCAATGACACATGAACTATGGGAGAACTGCACCTTTCTGCAGGGGAGCCTGGAGACCAGCTGAGATGTCCTAGGACATTCCAGAGAGCAGTAGATGCCCCTGAATGGGCAAATTTATTGAGTCTCAAAAGCCTATCCTAGTGCACAATTAAAAGGCATCCCATTTTCATTAGCTTAAGTTCAACACAGCCACAATGATGTATACATATATATATATATGATCACATATATACACACACAATATGATATATATATATTATACTTTCCTCATTGGTCTGCTCTGGTGGGATGAAGTATCAGAAAAACTTCTTAAAGAGTTTTTTCCTGTTTAACTAACTCTGCTGGGTCTCTAAAACCCAATGAGCGAACGTTGCGCTCGGGGAGAGGCGAGGGCACGAAGCAGCAACAGCAGGCAATTATTCCGCATGGCTGGACCAATGCGCAGGGGTCTTGTCCTGCAAGATGCGATATTACAGCAGCTTCTGCCTGCTTTCCTTGGGTGTTGACGCAGTGGCGATGAACTATCGGGGAGTTTTGGAAATAGGGAGGTTACAGCACTAGGATAGGACTCTGGGGATTTTGAATGTCCCTTCTGGGTCTGCAAAGACTTCTGGTGTGGCCTTGGGCAAGCCATGTAATCAGCGTCTGGTTAATCAGTGTAGTGCCCTGGCCTGTTAAACAGGGACAGTATCGTATCCTTACTCCCATTCATAACCCATCGTGTGTGTTTGGACTGCAAGGCTGTAAAAGTGGAGACTTAACAGCTCGGTGCATAATCTCCAGTGCAAAAGAGCTTAATTCTCTGTGGAGGTCTGCAGGGCTACTATAATAAAAATAGTAAATAATGACTATAAACTACCAGGAGACAAAGCGTGCTGTTGCTGCGTGGCCCTTGAGACCTGAGTTTTAAATTAAAGCTTCCCAGACCACCCCGAATAGTGAGTTAAGCTACTTCCTCCATTAACCTTCCTTGCTCATTATTCGTCAGGTTAATTTCTTGGCCTGTGGCCAAATTCGTCATTTCAGCAGAAAAAAATACTTTATTACGTACAGTTCCAGCTTGTTTATTTTATGTCAGAGACTTAATTAATTATAGCGCTAAGCTGTTCATTGTGTACAACAAACATACTACTACACAGGTTGATTCAATTTGCACTGCACAACATCCACATCACTGGATTTCAACAGGAGCCGTGTTTGCATCCCTATGATCCAGAGTAGCACGTGGGGCTGCAAGAAGGAAAGGGAGGATGCTCTAACGGTTTGGGCATTCATGTATGGCTTGGAAACCTCCTTTACCTTCTTCCTCCCTCTGATTATATCAAGAAGCTTCCCCTGTGATACGACACGAAACCCCACAGGCAGCGAAGCCATCGAACCATTTCAGTGAGATGAGCCGTCTGGTTTTACTCACCGAGAAAAGTGGTGAGGAATCTGAAGTACTTCGGGCATGGCCGTACCACAACTTCTCCCACCTCCGCTTCAGGCCAGCACGTGATGTTGTCCCATTGCCTTCTGCAACCTGGGGAAAACAGAAAAGCAGATGGTAGAACAAGCACGAGTGGTACCTGCTGGATGAAGCAGAGGAACCAGGGCAGAGCAGAGCAGAGCAGCTGTGCAAAGGCTTGTGGAGCCTACCACCTCGGTGCAGGCACCTTTTGGAAGGAAAGGCACAGAAATATTTTATTTAAACGTGTGGCTTTCAGCTACCCCAGTCCCTGAAGTTCAGCACTGGTGGTGTCTGTAATTTTCCAGAAATCGGCACAGAAAGAACAGCAGATAGGTGCAAGAATCAGGCAAATCAGAGTTAACAGAGAACAGTGCCTTTTTTTAGATGAAAAAGGCAGAAATGCCTAATTAAATATCTCTCTCCCTTGCTCTTATGTCTCCCTGTTGCATTAAAACACCTGGTCTGAACATGTGAGACATGATCCCCTTCCTTCTGTTCTTCCCCCAAACTCGTCACCAGCTTTTTCTTCCCCTCGAAATGAGATGATTGTGCAGGGGATGTGCTCAGCAGGGAGGGGACACTGATGACAATCAAGAGATCAGGAGCCAAATCCCTTCTCAAGAAGCAGTTTTTCTCCTGAAAAAGGGCAAAGGCACAAAACACTCCTGGAGGCTGAGGAGGGGACAGTGCTCCCTATAGGAGATGCTCCCTATGGAAGGGTGGTGCAAGGCAGTACACTCCTAACTATCCAAGCTTGGAATGAAGGTATAACCAATGGAGCTAACTTCGGGAAGAAAACATAGGATTAAGCATTTCTGATGATTTTCTGGATAGAATAAAAGCTTCCTGGGAGAAAAAAAATCGCATGTCCTTCCTACAGAGTTACAACATGTTGTTCTGATTTTGCCCTTTTATTTCTGCTTTCTCAAAATACATTAATGATATCACACACACGCTGCGCTCTTGAATAATGTAACATTAACACTGAAGCCAAAAGGAGTTGGCAGACCTGAATTAAAAAAAAAAAACAACAAAAACCAGACATGTTTTTGCCTCAACGTGTTACATATTTTAGAGTTCTTACTAGAATTTTGAGAACTTTTTTTTTTCCCCCTTCAAATTACTAACAGACAGGCACTTCAGTTGCTGCCTGGGTTTAGATAGATGGGTTGTCAACAGACCTCATTTTTTTATAGCACCTCTGCTCTCGGTTATTTGTCATGCCCCATTAGGCTGCAACACTTCCCCAAATGTGACTAACATGTTGCTGTTAAGGTCAACAGCCTACCAAGAGAAACTAGAATATGAAGGAGAAAGCTTTGAGAAAATACTTTTCACATGCAAGCAGAGGGAACTATGAAAACCGCCGTCAAGCTGCAATTCTTGGTAATTATATCCCGATCTGAAATTCCTCCTTTAAATCATCTTTTACTACTTGAGCTAAGAAAAAGGCTGGTGTCGTCACCAGTCTGCTCAGACTGAGGCAGCGTGCTGTCTCAGATCAATAAAGAGAGCACACAAAAATGCTTTTGAAGCTGAAAAAGAACCCTCAGCTCTCTTTCAAAGTTATTTTACAGGTTTTGCCTTCCTTCTTTCATGAGCAAACAGAACTTTTCAAATGAAGTCCTGAGGTGAGTTTATCAGCGCCTGAGAAATGGAATAACTGACGGTATCTGCTTCGCGCACGCTCTTCTGTAGCGTTCATTAAAATTCAGATTTCAGGCTTCTAATATCAGGTGCAAAGCTCAGTTTCCGCAGCGTCATACTTACCTGCCACCGAACAGCCAGCAGCTCCAAAAGTATTAAGATATTAGATATTCTGCCCATGGAAAATAGATGATTTCATGACAGGATCTTTCATGTTCTACAATCTTTTTCCTCCATCAACCTCAATAAATTAGAGTGCACCCATTACCTCGGGACAGGTTATAATGCAAAATAAAATACAAGGTGATAGTATCAGATGGCTTTTTAAATGCCCTGAATTGCACACTTTGAGGATTTTTGTGATCTGTATCTTTTTCTGTGTTAGCATTTTTCACCACCACCTGTGATGCACAAAAAAAGCTTTTAGGTGTTCACTTTTGTATCAAAAGCTCTCTTTGATTAAAATAAAGTGAAGACACACAAGACTGGCCTTGCAAGACACACAAAGTGGGTCTTTAAAAATTATTGCCTCTGTAAAGACCTCTCATATCTGCCTGTTAGCTCTTCCAACACCATTCTTCCTCATTGCCCGCCCAGATGTGCTGGCAATATTTGTGCAGCTGCCTGGAAGGGTCCAGGTTTTAAAGCTGGGATTCATATCCCTAAATTTATGCATCTAAAAGTCAGACGTGTAAACCTAAAGAAGCCAATGGAAACCAGAGCTCTGGCTGGCAGTTCATGTCACCGTAGGATGGTTATCTGAAGTTCAGAAAATGAATCATTCTTTGGAGGTGTCCTCTCCTCTCCAATGACTAGAAGAGAGCCTGCACGAGTAACTCGAGTTTAATGAATTGGAACAAGACAAAGACCGATACCTGCAAGATGCTTTGCATTTGCAGCCCAACGCTTGCCGCTCACCCTGTAGCCATCCCATTACAACAGCAGGCAAAAGTTCCTGCCTGTCCACCCAAACCAGGACACAGACAACCTTTATCAAATAGCCTTAGAATCATAGAATCATAGAATGCTTTGGGTTGGAAGGGACCTTTAGAGGCCATCCAGTCCAACCCCCCTGCAGTGAGCAGGGACATCTTGAACCAGATCAGGTTGCTCAGAGCCCCGTCCAACCTGACCTGGAATGTTTCCAGGGATGGGGCCTCCACCACCTCTCTGGGCAACATGTTCCAGTGCTTCACCACCCTCAGTGTAAAAAATTTCTTCCTTATATCTAGCCTAAATCTGCCCTCCTTTAGTTTAAACCCATCACCCCTTGTCCTGTCACCACAGGCCTTGCTAAAAAGCCTGTCCCCATCTTTCCTCTAGGCCCCCTTGAAGCACTGCAAGGCCGCACTGAGGTCTCCCCGGGGCCTTCTCTTCTCCAGGCTGAACAGCCCCAACTCTCTCAGCCTGGCCTCGTAGCAGAGGTGCTCCAGCCCTCGGATCATTTTTGTGGCCTCCTCTGGACCCGTTCCAACAGCTCCATGTCCTTCTTGTGCTGAGGGCTCCAGAGCTGGACGCAGGGCTCCAGGTGAGGTCTCACCAGAGCAGAGCAGAGGGGCAGAATCCCCTCCCTCGACCTGCTGGCCACGCTTCTTTTGATGCAGCCTTCCAGAAAATGGTTTCTTTCTCCAAAACTGATAGACCTTACCCTGGCCAACTGCTGGGATCAGGGGGTTGGCAGGCAATATTCAGTCATGTCAGTGTGACAGATCAATACCTAAGAAAACTTTGAGGGCAGAAACAGCTGCAATGTGCCTTCGAGAAAGGAAATCCCTCTCTCCCCTGTGGCATCGCTTGGCCTTCATGGATGTAATAAAGATGACAATTTGTTTTGCCTGATCAAGTCATGTCTGGTGATTGCTACGTGCTTCTCCATTAATTAATTATAAATGTTTTCTTCTCCCTTGCACTCGGTATCTGCAGGAAGGATGCAAAGGTATTTATCAATCCTTACCCAAGGCAGCAGGCGCAAACGAGCCATGAATACACCAACCCTTCAACTCCGTTTCAACTAAAAGAACTGCTCTGCTCTTTTCCTTGTTACTGAAAGCCAAGGATTACATACTGCCAAGGGCTGTGCTTTGCTCTGGAAAGGATCACAAGTGAGTCTGGAGAAGCAGTGTAAAAATAACTGTGTGACTTTTTCAAGACAGTAGCATTTACACATCTCTGGGTAATCAGGTACACTCTTTAAACTCTTGTAATTATAAATACATAAAGAGAGTCTTTTCCTTTCCAATTATTTTAACTGTGACTTCCAGACATCCAGCTTTGTCCTGCTGTTGCCTGGTAGATCGTGAAGTGCTCTCTGGAGCCAAATATCTTCTTCTGGAGGGCTGCAGGGAGAAATCCTTCATGACCCTAACGAAGCCGCCTTTTAACCTTCATTCAGACAAGCAGATCAAACTGCTCATCATTGCACTGTAAGCCATACAATTAGTGTAATTACTAGCAGCCACCTCTCTCCCTCTTGAAGCGGGCTCCTGACGTCTTGCTCAAGGAATGGTCTGGAGGCTGTTGGCCACACACTGGAGCTCAGATCTTTACATCCAGCAGTGGAGCCTCCCTCTTTGCAAGCCAAATGCCCCAAGTGCAAGCCAAGGGCTGCATCAGCCTCAGCCAGGCTTTGGAGAGCCCTCCTCTAAGAGATTCTAACGCAGAAGAAGTGGCTGAAGACCACTGACACGGTCCTGGCTGCAGTGGGTTAGGAAACCCCACCACAGCTGCAGAAGGTGGTAACCTTTTCCACCGTCTCCACTAAACGTGAATCAAAGCTCAGGCTCTCATTTTCTCTCCCTTTAAATGGTTAATAAACAGAAAACAGGTCAATCGTCATGAGGCACAGGTATACAGTGGTTTGCAGAACCAGCAGACTAGAGCACAAAAACATTTATTTGAGTCGTATCTACACTTCCAGCAAATATACGGTCAAAGCTTATCTAGGAAGCAGCAGAGAATAACTTTACTTCATGAATAAACATGACTTCCAGAGCTCTGGCAGGGCTCTGAGATGTGACTAGGTTTGGCTGAGGAAAGAAATGAACGGCAGTAGGCTGGTGCCAGGCACTCTCCTAACCCAGGTGAACCCCCAGTCCAGAAAAAAAAACACCTTTCAGCACATTTCTCATTTGCACCAAATTCTCCCTAATGACTGGAGTCACTCCTGGTCTCTTCTGAAGGACATTCACACACATGACTTTTGCTCTTTGAATCCATGTGCAGATGCAAAGATACCCATTTGATGCCTGGGGTATCTTGGGATCTCTGCATGCCTCTCACTGCCCACAGGTAGATAACAGCAAGGCAAAGATGCAGCTTGGTTAAGCCAAGCTGAGATATCACTGGGCGCCATCACAGGCTGCTGTGCTTGCAATGGAAACTCATTTTCACTCCAATTTGATATCAGCAGGCAGTTTCCAACTTCTCTGGAGTTAGAACTGTAAATAGCTATTGGGTGACATTTATTCTGCCACTGATAAGCTCACGCAGAAGTGCAGCCTAGGTGCTCACCCGTGGTTTGCCCAGTTTGGTCTCATTACAACCAATTACCCAATGGATGTAATGTAATCAACCTCCTTGTCCCACTTGAGCACTAAGCTTTTGCCTGACTGAAGAAAACAGACCCTAAAAGATGGTCCCTGCAACAATCTACTAACTCGGATCCAGACAGGCAGCTCGAATTCAGTCACAGTAGAGGTTAGGAAAACCCATCATGAGCCTTGGGTTACTACTACCGCCCCAGACTCCAATGAGCAGAGACTTCCAGAATCAGGGATAATCTTCCATTGAAATCTTAAAAGTTGTACGTAATAATAAAAAATACCTTAGATTCTTTTTCTTCCATAAACCTTTTAAATGAAATGCAAATTGGTTTTGCTTCTGAACCCATGGAAATTTTTTAAATTCACAACCTCCTGGGCCAAGGAGTTGTACAGTTTAAGTGTCCACTGAAAGAAAAAAAACGTCCTTTTCTGAATTCACTTTGAACCTGCTCTTTGCTTCTTTCATTAGGAATTGCCTAGTTCTTTTACAAGGACAGAAATATTCATGACCTAACCACAATATCCCTTTCCCTGGGGAGAAAAAACATAAAATCCTCTTTCATATCCCTCCTCAGGCATCTCTTTTTCACGCTGAAGTTTCCTAGCCTATTTAGTTGCTTCTAGCATGGAAGCAGTTCCCTATCATTTCTCTCTTGTCTCTCTTGTGTTTTTAATTCTACTCCATCCTGCCCTGCCCTGGACTTGCAGAATAGAGTTTTACCTTATTTTTCTGGGACAGATTGGGTTTGACTGGGACTAGCTTGGCTCCAAGGTTTCACTAAATGAATCCTCCCACCCTTCCCTGCAAAATTCAACCCTTTCCCTCCTGTATTCATGGCTGTGCCCTCCTGCCCCCCACCCCCACTCATACAAGCATCCTGCGAGCATCTCTCCTCCCCCAGCTCCATCTCATCGCCTTTTTATTTTTATCAACGCTGATGGTCTGCTCTGAAGCAAACCCATCCCCTCAGAGCTCCCCTTTCGACTTTGCATGGCTTTGCATTTAATTTGGATATTTTTTGCCTGCCATGCCGCCTGCTATCACTCCAGCACTGTAGGCAGGATGTGACAGAGAAACCACTTAGCTGAAGGAAAACCACAATCCTGCCAGGGCATGCAAAACCCTGACGCTGTGACATTTCACTCCCACCGCTGATGTGCTCTTTGTGGCGCACTGATGCTCCTGTATTCATCCCTCAGTGAGGGCTTTGCAGTCCCAATTCAGCAGAAAACGGACTTGGGCAATCACAGAAAGCAAAAAGGGGCTCCAGACTGAGGGTGAGTGAGAAGAGTTTACCTTGGACTTTGCCTCAATATCTGTGGCAAGACAGAGAGATTGATTTAATTTTTCCCACTCTGCGTACAAGCTGGAGAGTAACGAGAACACCGTTACTTGCTATGAAAACTGGTTGGCACTTCTGCAGTGGCTTGCAGTAGAAGCTGTCCAAGCATTCAACAGGAAATGTCAAAAGATATCTTTCTTCCTAAATGTTTGCAGAAATTTGACTCAAAGACATATGAAGGAAGCCTCACCTTAAGCCCCCAGACTGAGTCATTCTAAACAGTGTGAAAGAAATCACCAGAGACTATTTCTGGAGGATTATTTTTAAGCACGAAAACCCTATGAGTTTTTCCATCATCAACATCTACTAGGAAACAAGTTTAAAAAAAAAAAAAAAAGTTTCTAATCTTTCAGCCTTTCTTTAACCAACAAACTAAATAAACACTTGACTTTTTTCATCCCCCCAGATCACTCTTTTTAGAAATCAAATTTGTGAGCTGAGCCCCTTTGCCTAATTCCAGAACATGTGAACTGAAGGAAAAGATCCAAGGTTTATGACAAAGACTTACAAAGTGGGTTGCCGAAAACATAACTTATCTACTCAACAGCATCTAAACAAGAGACAGATCTCTAGCGCTCTGACATGGAGCATGGTTACAGGATTATTCCAGGGCTTCCTCACTCCTCACCCAAATCCCCCTGCTCTTCCAGAGAACTGGATTTATAGAGAACCAGACTTTGAATTTAGGTACCTACTCTTCCTATACAGCTTTTCTCATGTTGGCACCTCCAGACAGCAATTCATAGTGAAGATGACCAGGCTTAACCTCTAGCAATGCTTTTTTGACTGTTGGGGAGGCAAGAGTGACAACCCTGATAATTCAAGATCTAAAATGGGACTCACCCAGGCTGTAGCTCCTCCATACTTCACTGTCTTGCCTACCAGAAGGAGACAGGGATGTTGCGAGAAGGAAAGCAATTAGAGATTTTGTGGGTCTTCCTAATTGTCCTGGTTTTGGCTGGGATAGAGTTAATTTTCTTCCTAGTAGCTGCCATAGTGCTGTGTTTTGGATTTAGGATGAGAAGAATGCTGATAACACACTGATGTTTTAGTTGTTGTTAAGCAGTGCTGACACTGGTCAAGGACTTTTCAGCTTCCCATGCTCTGCCAGGGGCACAAGGAGCTGGGAGGGGGCACAGCCAGGACAGCTGACCCAAACTGCCCCAAGGGCTATTCCATACCATATGACGTCATGCTCAGTATAGAAACTGGGGGGAGTTGGCCGGGGGGCAGCGATCGCTGCTCGGGGACTGGCGGGGCATCGGTTGGTGGGTGGTGAGCGGTTGCATCATGCATCACTTGCTTTGTATATTATTATTGCTGTTATTATTATTATTATTATTATTATTATTGCTATTATTGCTATTATTGTTATTATTACTACTACTATTTAACTTTATTTTATTTCAATTATTAAACTGTTCTCATCTCAACCCATGAGTTTTCTCACTTTTACTCTTCCAACTCTCTCCCCATCCCACCAGGGCAGGGGGAGTGAGCGAGCGGCCGGGTGCTGCTTGGTTGCTGGCTGGGGTTAAACCACGACACTAATAAAACAGACCAAGCAAGGACAGGACACGAGTGCAGCAGCTCTCACTGATGATCCAAGTGCTATGAGAGTCAGGAGACTTTTTCTCAATTTCCAACATTTAGTCCAGCCTGCATGAATTCTTTGACTTGCTTAAATGTATATGGCAGCTTGAATGGTGGCATCAAGATGAGAGCTCAGGAGACCTGGCCACTCTAATGAAGTGCAAACCCTCCCACTGACCACCTAAGCTTGGCTTCCTCATTGAAGGCAAACAGGCAAGTGACAGCCCCCCTTGGCAACGTGCTCACGGTTTACCAAACTGGAATAAGCTGTGGAGAGGTCTCTCCTATAGCAATTATGGCATGATTAAGAGGGATCTTACCCTCTCGCTACTTTAAAGGACCTTCAAGACCAAATGATGTGCTTTGCAATGGAGGAGATTTTTCAGTCAATGCTGTGTTGCTCTTTTTCACGGTAAATATTGTGCTAAGATATGACACCCCACCAAAAAAAGGAAAAAGGAAGGGTAAAATGGAAGCTTCCTCTACAAACTGTAAGCCACAAACTGCCTGTCCTGCTGCTAGAAAGATGCTGAAGTCCTGATACAAAGCTGGAGAGAGCTTCACCATATAAAATCTTCATGATCTGGCTCTTGCTTATTAAATGTGCTGGAGCTTGTGCTGGAAATGTGCTTCTCGACCTTAAATACAGAGGGGCATCTGCAGAAGCAGGAAAGGTTGTGTGGAAGCCCTGTTCCTTAGCTCTGTAGGAAGGGACAAGAGGGACCAGAAAGCTTTGGTTTCACATGGAGGCATACTTAATGGTCAGAAGGCAAGAAAAAAGAAAAGCTAAATTTGTGAGACACCGGTAATTTAAAAGCTTTCCATAATAGAAACCCTACTTAGGCCTGGTGGATGTAAAGCGTGGTACCTCTGACCTCAGCTTCTCATGTTCTCTACAATTTCAGTTTCCTATGTTAAAAGGTCTGGATATCAAGAAATAAAGGCACCCAGATTACAGAAAATCCAGTGCATAGTAAAATCAGCGGAAAAATCTCCACCGGCTGCAGCAGGTTTTGGATCTTGGCCATATATTGTAATGGGAGTTCAACATAACTTATAGCATATGCGATGTTTTCCAATGTACCTATCCTACGTAAAAAGGGTGGATACCAGCATGAAAATGCTCTGACACAGTCAGCAGGAAAAGAAAAATAAAAAAAGATGAGGAAGGAGAGATTTCTTAACCAGAAATCTGACAGGATGTGACAGGGACAAATATAAGCCATGTTCAGAATCAAAAGCTCTGCATGGATGGATTTCATCCGAGCAATGATCCAGAGCTTTGAAAATGCTTTGAATTTGCTTTCCATTGGCCTGTAGCAATGGCATTTTCTCCTTATTTTTATAACCTTTGCATAACTAAGGCTGTGTGCATTTATGTATTATCTCATGCTAAAAAAAAAAAAAAAGTAACCAAAAAGTCTGATGGCATTTAAAAATCTTACATATTCTCCAAACTAAAATACCTTTTTCAGTACAAGACTTATGTCTGCTAAATGGCTGTTAATCCCAACAAACCATGAGACGGTTGTTCCCAAGTCAAATAAACACTGCTCTTTGTTGGAAAGCTTGCAGCCAGGACATGTCAGCAACAGGCAAAACAAAAGCAAAGCCTCCACCCCTATTATTATAGCGTATTAAGGCAGAAAACAGATGTTGTAACATCTTATCTCGTGATTGTGTCTGTAGGAAGGTGAGGTCAAGGCAAAAAACAGCTCTTAGCTCTACAGGGAAGAAGATGAGGTGCTATGTAGATCTGTGTTTGAATTTCATCCTGTCGCTGGTAGGTGTCCGGACTTCAGGTGATAGGGTAGGCTCAGACAGCGACAAGCGACTGAGGAGGTACTGCTGTTCGACTGGGAATTAGCAGTCCTCAGTGGAGAGGTGCACCCGCCTTGAGCCATGGGTTACCAAGCAAGGACGGACAGCCAAATAACAGCTTTGTAGGGAAAACGCCTTTGGGTACTATTTTCTCAGAAAGAGACTCATGGCCTGGATGAATGGCCATCAGCTTCGGACTGGATCAAAGCAGCCAACACAAAAGTCCGGGGGCTGCTCACATCTAAGGGTTGAAGCCGGGTTTACGACCATGGCAACACGTGCTTCCTTCTCATGTTTCAGATGCCAGCCTCCCTAGCGTGGTCAAGGGAAGGTTATCCTCTGAAAAATACAGGGCAGATTTCTTTCTTTTGAATTTCCAGAGAGCAGGCTCCACCTCTGTAAGAGCTGCAGTATGAAGCGTTGGTGGCTGCGAAGAGTCCCAGAGCAGATGAGGAAAGCGTTAATGAAGGAAGACCATTTGGAGGTACCATGCAGTGGCCTGTCCCAACCGAGTATCATGGCCACTGTCCAATAACTAGAAGAAAAATTTCTGTTAAATAAAAGGCAGCTTGACTCTGGTACTGATCCTCTAAGAGACATAAATGAGAGTCTGGGGTTTACGGTCTTGATGTCACGTGGCTGAATTTTCTGCTCTTGTAGGAGAGGCCACATTGTCCTGGAATGGGGAGCACTGATGTCATACCTGGAAGCTGCCTGATGCTGTTGGTCACAGCAAGACTGAAACCAAGAGACCCTTTGTATCACCTAGACCAGAGTAATAAAGTACAGTAAACAAAAAACTAAGGAAAGACAACATGGAAAGAAGTCCTGCAGGTCCCTTTGCCTTTAAAGAGATCACTAAGATCAAATGTAGGTATTTATTTTAGACGGACCTAAATTCTTCTCCAGGCTTCATTGAATATGTTGACTAGATCCCCAGGGCTTGATTTAGCTGACCGGCAGCAGTCATTCAACGCCGTTCCTGATGTCCCAGGATATATGAGATTTTTGGAGGGGCTAGTGGGTGGTACAAGACTTATGAGAGCCCTACACAATTCTGAAATGACAACTGAAGGCCACACTGATTATCGAAGAGCACCTGTTAAGAACATCGACGTGTGGCTAAGGCCTCACAAGAGTCAACCCCTGTCCAAGGGTCTGACTATTTTTCTTGACTTTTTTCTTTGACTGCTCTGAACCATGGGGACAAACCTGCTTGCTTCCCCTGCAAGAAAAGCCTCTCTGCAGACCATCTCAGCCTGGGGACAGGTCTCTCCTCTGGCTGCAACAGTGCCACCTTACCTCATTACCCCGAGTCCTCCTCGGACATCTGCCAATTTTTTCCTAGCAAAACCATCCATCCTCATGTATGTGAAGGTGTAAGGAGCACCCACATGAGCACTTGGCAGGTCTCAGGGATGTGCCACCACCCTGACGCAGCCAGAAATCACAGCATCTCCCCAGCCTGGGGTGAGTGGTCCATCCACCCCCTTCTCCACCCTGCTGTGTGCACCACCTCGAGCGCTTGAGCTGCCACCAGCCACGGACTGCCCGCTCTAGCAATGGAGCACCTGGAGAGCTGCTGGTTGCTGGACTGTCATACAAATCCGACTGACACATCATCTATCCCAGGAGGTCTTATGCAACTGGAAGGTGAGAATTCGCTTGAACTTTTGCAAGCAAGGAACTATTAATTATTTCTTATCTTACTGCACTGTAAACAGATGGTGATGAATAAACAGACTCCTCATTTAAACTTCATTAACGTTTTTCCAGCCTGACTTTTAATTTCCATATGTTCACTGCTGCTTCTCCCATCAAACACGCCTTGACTTCTTCAAGGGAGACTGACAAAGAACCCCAAGCTCCAAATTTGGCTTTTCAAGCCAGCCTCCGCTCTGGGCCTGTGGAACAGCAAAAGCGGTTTACAGAGAATAAACAACATGGGCCATTTCCCACCTGGATTTGTTTGCATGTGACAATGCTGGTGATGAGCTTGCAGGACTCAGCTCTATTGTCCACAACAAGCGTGAAGCACGTACAAGTTAAGCAGATATGAACAGGCATTGGGAGGGGGATTGGCACTATTTTTTTTCATGTTTTCTGCTTTTCTGACTTTTTGATCGGGTTTCAAATCCTGCTTGCAAGACAGGCAGGTCTAGATTGCAAATATAAAGTGCAGTGCTGAAGTACTTCAGGTATCAGAAGCAGCTCGACTGCAGCAGCTCCTTGATGGCTATTGGCAATTTTCACTGACACTTAGGAAATCATCTCAGCTATCTCCACGCTACTGAACTGTGGGGAACAGAGGGACTAAAAGCGTGTCTGACTCTGTGAGATGCTGAAAGCCTCCAGCTGTGAAGTTCTGAGCTCGTTTCACTTACACTTCACTTCTGCAAGAATTTAGGATCCAAATCAAGCTGAAGGTCTTCCCTTTTGGAGAAAAAACAAAAGTCCTGAAAAACCATGAAGTGATGGGAGTTCAACAAAGGCAAATGCAAAGTCCTACACTTGGGAAGCAACAATGCCATGCACCCATACGGGCTGGAGAGTAGCTTTACAGAGAAGGACCCGGAGGTCCTGGTGGACACCAAGTTGAACATGAGCCAGCAATGTGCCCTTGCCACAAAGAAGGTGAATGGCATCCTGGGCTGAATTAGGAGTGTTGCCAGCAGGTCAAGGGAGGTGCTCAGCACTGGTGAGACTCATCTGGGGTGCTGGGTCCAGGTGTGGGCTCCCCAGTACACGAGAGACATGGACATAGTGGAGAGAGTCCAGCAAAGGGCTGCAAAGAAGATTAAGGGACTGGAGCACCTCACATATGAGGAAAGGCTGAGAGAGCTGGGACTGTTCAGCCTAGAGAAGAGAAGGCTTGGGGGGGATCTTATCAATATGTATAAATATCTAATGGCATTCAGGGGAAAGCAAAGAAAATAGAGAGGCAATGGGCACAAACTAAAAAACAGGAAATTCCATTTAGACATAAGGGTTTTTTTCCCCCGTTAACATACTTAAACACTGGAACATGTTGTCCAGAGAGGTTGTGGAGTCTCTATCCCTGGAGATATTCAAAATCCAACTGGCCATGGTCCTGAGAAACCTGATTTGGTTGACTGTGCTTTAATCAGGGGTTTGGACTAGGTGATATCAAAAGGTCCCTGCCAGCCTCAGTGATTTTGTGATACTAAGCCAAGGAACTATGTTAACACAGAAAACCACATCCCATCTGCTCAGGTCATCAGGCTCTGGTGTCAGGAGTCTTCTGTGGTTTGAAGGTCTCCCCTCTCTGTTCTTGAATATTTTCCCTCATACTCAGACTTTCATGCTATTAAAGTAAACGCCAAAACTGAGCTGGGATTCCTGTGCCCGAGTGCTGCCTGATGTTGCCACCACTCTCCACGAAGGCAGTTTACCGTACGATGCCATGCTTGCTGCACAGCGGCATGGTCTCCAGAGCTGCTCATCCCACCCAAACATGAGTCACCTTGTTCAACTGCCATCCCTAAAGGACTCTCCTGCTTCTGAAAGAATCTCTGATTGCAGAGCGAATTGATTAGCAACAATGGGATGAACAGATAATGAGCTGAGCCAACTGACCTAGACCTGATCGCTTTTCTTGGCTTTCTAACGAAAAAGAGAGGGCTACTTTTTTAAATTTTATTTGGGTGCTTCAGGTTAAGCTGAACTGTTTGTAAACTACAGCCATGGAGAGGTGAAGCTTTCTTAAAAATAAAAAGAACCCCCCCCGCCTGGTGCTCCAGGATCATTACACAAAAAAAAGCAAGTGGAAGTCAGCAAGAAGCAATGCCGTGGGGAGACCTGCCTTGCAGCAAGCCTTTAGGAGCTCAGCCACACTTCACACAGAGATTTGCCACCATCTGTGAGTCTGGAAAGCAAAACCCCCTTCAGCCATCCTTTCCTCCTAACCCTTGGGAGAGCTTCCCTACTGCTGTTAACTGCGATATCAGTTAGGCAGCCGCTGTGTTGCATACACATGTCCTGGCTGAAAAAGTACCCGGAGTAAAAGCCTGGTTTTCAGTGGGGCTGGGATTGCATTCTCCACTTTTGAAATATGTTTGTAAGCATTATCAGAGTAATGCAGAGGACTGAGGAACTCTTTATTATAAGCTCCTAAAACTACTAAGTCCCTTGGATATATATCCCAGTGATATTTTCACGGCATCACCAGGTTGTGGAATTGCCTTATTTACTTGTTTTACATTGCAGTGGTGTGAGATGCCACCAAAGAAGCAGCCCTGTACAGCCAGAGAGCAAAGAGAAAGGAAAAGACGACAGCCCAAGCAGCGACGGGGCAGCTCACAGCCCGCTACTGCAGCAGGTGCCGGCAGCGTGCAAGCTCCTATCACAGAATCACAGAATCATTTGGTTGGAAAAGACCTTTAAGATCATCGAGTCCAACCGTACCTGTCCACTACTAAACCATGTCCCTAAGCACCTCGTCTGCCCGGCTTTTAAATACCTCCAGGGATGGGGACTCCACCACTTCCCTGGGCAGCCTGTTCCAATGCTTGACAACCCTCTCCGTGAAGAAGTTTTTCCTAATATCCAATCTAAACCTCCCCTGGTGCAACTTGAGGCCATTGCCTCTCGTCCTATTGCTTGCTACTTGGGAGAAGAGACCGACCCCCACCTCACTACACCCTCCTCTCAGGCAGTTGTAGAGGGCGATAAGGTCTCCCCTCAGCCTCCTCTTCTCCAGGCTGAACAACCCCAGGTCCCTCAGCCGCTCCTCACAGCACTTGTGCTCCAGGCCCTTCCCCAGCTTCGTTGCCCTTCTCTGGACACGCTCCAGCACCTCAATGTCCTTCTTGGAGTGAGGGGCCCAAACCTGAACACAGTGCTCGACATGCGGCCTCACCAGTGCCGAGTACAGGGGAAGGATGACTGCCCTGGTCCTACAGGGAAGGACTATCTACAAAGCAATTCTCAAAAACGTCTCATCATGCCTCTCCAGCAGGGCAGCAGAGAGAGCTCTCACTGAAGGCATTCAAATCCTGGGACTGACTTGGCTGAACTGATCCTGCAGTTGCCCAAGCACAGGACTCCCGCAGCCACTGGCTGCTGAAAATTTGGGATGACCTGGGAACCTTTTGAATGATGCAGTTGAACACCCAGACCTGACCTGCTCCTGGTTGCTTACACTACACCGGTCCTGCAGAAAGCAGTGCTACAGTCCCTGGTGGTGTAACTGCATCGGGATGCTGCTGAGCTAAATGTCCCAGCTCTTCTGGATGATGGAGCACTGTCAGGACTTGAGCTCCTGCCTCTGCATGCCTGTTGCACCATTGCATTGCTTGGCACTAGCATATAGGGCAACGTGGCTTTGTATATGTTAGATATAACTTGAGCATCCCCAAGGAACTCCCTAAGCAGCTCCTGGGAAAACCTCATCCACAAAAATCTGCACCCAAAGTCATTGCAGATTGATGTATGATACTATGTACAGATTTACTCCCCTCTCGTGAGACTCCACCTGGAGTACTGCATTCAGCTCTGTGGCTCCCAAAATAAGAAGGACATGGACCTGTTGGAGCGAGTCCAGAGGAGGGCCATGAAGATGATCCGAGGGCTGGAGCACCTCTCCTATGAAGACAGGCTGAAGGAGATGGGGTTGTTCAGCCTGGAGAAGAGAAGGCTCTGGGGAGACCTTAGTGCGGCCTTCCAGTACCTGAAGGGGGCCTACAAGAAAGCTGGAGAGGGACTGTTCACAAGGGCGTGTAGTGATAGGACAGGGGGTAATGGCTTTAAACTGAAAGACGGTATGTTTAGATTACATATAAGGAAGAAATTCTTCTCTATGAGGGTGGCGAGGGACTGGAACAGGTTGCCCAGAGAAGTTGTGGATGTCCCATCCCTCGAAGTGTGCAAGGCCAGGCTGGATGGGGCTTTGAGCAACCTGGTCTAGCGGAAGGTGTCTCTGCCCATGGCAGGGGGGTTGGAACTAGATGATCTTTAAGGTCCTTTCAAACCCAAACCATTCTATGATTCTATGATTCTATTTGGGAGAACAGAAGTGGAGAAGAGAAGAGGCAACCTAACCTGGATGACATGAATTTTCTCTTTTGGGGTGTTATTTCTGCCCAGATACATAGTGAATTTAAATTGTGGGTGCTGCCAAAATACTGCATTTCCTATCCCTCTGTCTACCCACAGTACTTTTATAAGTCCCAATTGTAAAATAGCTGGACACTTTTAAGTTTGTTTGTCCTTACCTTACCCCTGTTAGATAGGAAAATATTCATCTTTCTATTTTAAAGGAGGAAAACTAAGGTCAAGAGACCCAGGAGCCACCCTAACTGCAACAACAGTGCTGCTGTAGTTGCAATAATCTATGGATATCAAGTGAGGCAAAGTTTGCAGGGAGACCAACTGTGAGACCAGCATGGAGTGGGATTAAAACATGCTTAGGGTGGGAAATTAAGGCAGCCACAGCTAATGATTCACATTTGCACGACATCGTTACAAGCGGACATGATCTGTGTCATTCACGGTATTTTATCTAGTGCATCCCAGCATTGCCTGCCATGAGAATGGCCCATTTTCTGCAAGGAAAGCCAGACACCTCACACAAAACAAAACTACAGATTTCACTAGTCCAACACTCAGGTACAATCTCTGTGTGATGCAATCCAGCAGCATTTTCTCCTTGGCTGTGTGATAAGGGGAGGAATAACCAAAACTCATTGTCCAACGTGTCAAAACCCACCAAAAAGTCTATATCGCTTCATAGAAATGGTGCAAGAAACCTCACTGAGTTGAGTTTTAGGTCCTTTAGGAACACAGTCTGAGGTTGAGATGAGGCATTTTGTACATTGTCTCTTGCATTGAGCAGGGAAGAGTCCTGCCACTGGCACAGTACCAGGTTTTTCATAGGATTTTTTTAATAATGCCTCAAATTATATTGTGAGCACTCTTTGGGGGCCAAAGGGCTGGAAAGATCTTCTAACAAATACCCAAGTGAAAGTTTAGCTTCCTGAAATGCAATTCTGTATGTGAACAAACAGATTCACCACTCCTAATGACGGAACTGGGACTTCACCTCATTCAGCCAAATCCCCTCCAAGCCAGTGAACACCCGGACAGGAATAATCTGCGACGTGTGATTATTTCCAACACAGCTGAGCTGCTCACTCAGAATCCCCTCACAGTAAATGAAGATCTTGTCAACAGGCAAGACAATTTGAACATGATTCATCACATCCTAAAAGAGATGCCTACACTTGGCCAGAACACACAAGAGCTACCTAAAATCAAGTGAAAGAAACCCCTCACCAAAAAGTCATTCCCATGCAACGGCTATTTGCCTGTGTGAAACGAACCGGTCTCAGTCTACTTAGTTCTGATTTTAATGGTAAAGAATCCACTTCTGTATTGAATCAAAATTGTCACTTTGCATCTTTGCTAGTTATTTCAGCATGGAGGTAAAAGGATAACAGGGCAGAGGACTGCAAGGGCAGTCGTGCTCATGAAATCCAACCCTGTGCGGCAATACACAACCGCATCCTACACACCCTTTCATAAACTGGGCATGCTCTGCCATGAAGTCAATAAAACACTCCTTCCTACAGACCTCCAGAAAGGCTGTTCAGTATCCTCCGATGGTTACAAACTTCCTTTAAAGTCCAGACTTTGACCTCACAGCCGTTTTATTCTCCTGTGTACACACTGCCAGCTTAAACTCGTCTTCCCTGCTATTTTCTCCCTAGCTGCATCTTCTGCAGCCCTTCCCATGCTGAAAAAGCTAACCTCTTCTCATCAGAGGTGGTCACACTTTTGTGACCCCTGTGTCTCTCCTGTGTCCCTGCTAAAGTCTCCTCAAATGTGGCTAACTTCATGGATACTGGATCAAACCCCTCAGATGGAATAGAGAGTCTCCCATCCTGCTAATAATAAACAGCAGCCCTGTGGTCCAGGACCGCTGACACTAGGAACAGTGATTGGCACCTACTACCAACACTGAAAACACAGAGGTTTAATTTGAAAAGCAAGCATCGATTTCACCCATGCACATACACCCACGAAAAGGAACGGCTGTGCGAAGACAAAATAGAGTTAAGGCAGACATTATTGTCTATCAGTGGAAATCTACCTGCTTATCCTGAGCTGGTGGTCAATCTCAGCACTACCATCAGGTGTTCGTAACAAGTGACTAATCTATCTGACATATCAAATTACATCTGTGATTAAGCCCCTCTGATCAATACAATTGATAATGGCTCCTAAACAAAGCTTTATTTCCAGACTGTACCGAAACAGTGTGTTTCCTTATTTCCACTCATTTAATTAGAAAGGATAACAAATCAGTTCTTAAACCTCAAGTGATTTTCTTTTTGCTAAAAGGATGTGGCCTTTATCTGGCCATAAATCAAGGTATTGCATTACGGATGGCAGGGAATCTCAATTGCTTTCCATTCTCCTTCTCTGGGGGACTGAACCATGTTAAAATTACATTTTTCCTGGGAGTTTTACCAGGATTTTCTCCTTCCAGCAACACTCAGACTAAACAGTCATCACCTTCATATGATCTCATATCTCACTTTCATAAGATTTCTCCTCACCAAACTTCCCCCTCACCCCCAACTGTCAAAGTTCAAAGTTTTATTTTGCAGCTGTGCTCAGCTACATTTATCAAGTTATGGAGCCCCACTCCAGAAAAACAGCTTTTTCTACCTACATGTGCTCACATGTTGTGCCTTGAACACTCCAAGGGGAAAACACATGCCACTTAGACACACTGAAGTTACCTGTCCACACCATTTTCAAAACAGACATCTCCATGAGATGATTCTCCATAAGATGATTCACCCATTGTCACCCATTTGAGAGACAACACTTTAGAGATACTGCTTTCTTTCTGCTGATTGCAAGGGCAGCTGTGGGTGCCTAGCCAAGAGTCAGGTATTGAGCTCTTAAATACCGGCTGATGTTTTGGGGCCAATGGATGCCAACTGCTTTCCACACAGTTTGCATTGTTGCTCTGGTTTCGGCTGGGATAGAGTTAATTTTCTTCCTAGTACCTGGTGTAGTGCTGTGGTTTGGATTTAGGATGAGAAGAATGCTGATAACACACTGATGGTTTAGTTGTTGCTAAGCAGTGTTGACACTACTCAAGGACTTTTCAGCTTCCCATGCTCTGCCAGGGGCACAAGGAGCTGGGAGGGGGCACAGCCAGGACAGCTAACCCAAACTGCCCCAAGGGCTATTCCATACCATATGAGGTCATGCTCAGTATAGAAACTGGGGGGAGTTGGCCGGGGGGCAGCGATCGCTGCTCGGGGACTGGCTGGGCATCGGTCAGCGGGTGGTGAGCGGTTGCATCACTTGTTTTTTTTTCCCCTGGGTTTTGTTCTTCTTCTTGTTGTTTTCCTTTTCACCATTTATTATTTTTTTTTATTATTATTATATTTCAATTATTAAACTGTTCTTATCTCAACCCATGAGTTTTCTCACTTTTGCCCTCCCCACCAGGGCAGGGGGAGTGAGCGAGCGGCTGCATGGTGCTTAGTTGCCAGCTGGGGTTAAACCACGACAATTGTAATATTTGGTTGGACACATACTGTGTGCCTACACACACTTGTTCCACACTGATGTCATCAATGACCATTTCTACCCAGGACGTGCAGACATACACAAACGACGCCTGACATTAACTCAGGAGTAACAGGTACTGTCTCCATGGACAAAAACACGGCGGAGTGCTCACGACTGCAATTTCTGAATCAGTCCTGTTTAATGACTACGGGTAGAGACTGGTGGAAATGCAGAATTATCCCAGTCCAATATTTCAGCATTCCATTATGAAAAACAAACTTCAAAGGATTTTTATATACTTGCTAGTGCTTGGGCATTAAGGGTTTGCAACGTGACTGAGTGTGTTTTTACATCAGAATCGGGAAAAATATTTTCAATGGTTTAATTCAGCAGAAACGACAAAAAAAGCTGGTTTGGATTAAACTTGCCAATGAGAAAAATGATTTTGAAAAAGCAGAAAAAAATATTAACACTTCAAGTATTTATTCTTCTATTTTCAATGTACTGTACTTAATTGAATTTCTTTAAACATCCATGAAAATGAAATGAAGCATTTAGTTGGCTTTCAGATGAATGTTTTTTAACTACCCTGACTTTTCCCTTTACTGGATTCCAGGAGAACATTTCTTCAAACAGCTCCACTTAACCGTACACTTGAAATAGTTTCCAAATCAAAGAAAACCATATCTTAGCAGATAAAAGCAGGGGCTAAAAGCCATCCTTGCATTCAGTAAATCTCCTCCAGGGATCAGCTTGTCCCCAGGATGCTATTCCATCATTAAGTAGAATTGTGCAGAACAGTCTTTCAGTCTGTAGCCTAACCGCAAGCCATGCCAAGGGAGAGGGGATGAGAAGATGTCCTCTTCCACTTTTTCCTCTTTCAGGAGGTGGGATGCAAATATCAAGCAGGATACACATCTTCCCACCCCTTCTCCCAGCAATGTGATCCCTTGTGTTCAGAGGCGGACAGCCTACCACTGGTCCCTACACCTCCTTTACTCACAAAACCAGGACCTGTAACTTAAGAGAGGTGCTTGGAGGGGGAAAGGTCCAACTCGATGCCTCAACTTGGGGCTTTGACAGCACTGCTGTGGGATGGGATGGGATGGGAGGGGATGGGACGGGACAGCACCAAAACCAAAAGCTTTCTTTCTCTGCCACACTGATCTCTACAATTTAAGACTGAGTGTGGGTGGCTGTGTCAAAATTTCCCTTGGGAATTGTGTTACCATAGACCCTTTCAACATCACCCACCCGTGTCCCATCTTGCAGGTTGGTCTGCAGCTCCTCTGCTCGCAGCAACATCCCGCAGCCTCTCTCCTGCTATGAAAACCCCACGTGCCCAATGTGTGGTGTGCCATGCTTGCTCCTCAAGGGAGGCACAGCTCCATGGCTGCTGCCTGAGGCCAGGATGGAGAAACCTTGGGAGGCTGGAGAGCAAAGGTGGCATCATTGAGTTGGCTCTCCTCTCCTGATGACTGAAGCAGTGAGTGGGTTAAGGGGACTGGAGAGCCTTCCAGGAGGACTGCCCAATGTGGTGTGTACTCCATGTCACATGAACAAGGAGAGGATCTCAGCTGCCTGGCCCAACTTCATAGATATCTTGCAGCCTTGGAGCACCCCCTTCCTTCTTCTGCTTCACCACCAGGACAGGAGCAATTTTAGCATGGGGGTGGGAAGGCAGTTCAACGGAAGGAGAACGTCGCCATGACTTCCCTTGAAGCAAACCAAGGCCTATGAGAACTTCAGGCTTTCAGATCCCAGGGGAAAATTGGTTAAGGCACTTCCAGTTGAGAGAGATGGATGACTGACTGTGATTAAACACACTGAGACACCTACGCCAGCCTTACCCAGCTGGGAGGCAGCGAGTGATTCCCAACAAGCTATTCAAACTCTTGGTTGATTGAATCGTACTTTGGAAGTACCTATTTCTCTCCCTCCTAATGTAAGAGCTCAACATCAGCTGGAGTGACTGCCCTGCTCCAGCAGCAGAAGGGGTGAGAAATGGCATGGGCGAGGCAGGTGTGAGGCTGGGTGATGTTGGCTCGCAGGCCAGGGAGAGAAGCGAGCATCCCCATACCTGAAGTCTGGTTATCCCAAGTAAGCTCTGCCAAGCACTGGCTGCGCTCCTCTTCAATCTCCTGCATGATGCTGCACTCCGGACGTGTGCTGGATGCCTGCAGAAAGGGCAGAGAAGAAGAGAGTGAGCAAACCCCATCTGTCCTCAGAGATGTGTTCCTGGGGATTCATGGCCACCTGAGCTCTCCTGGGGATATACATCCAGCCTTCTTTTATGTTTGCTTGAGAGAAGGGAGTGTAACCCAGAGCCTGCTGAAAAAACAGCATTTCCCTCCATGCCTTCCTTAAAAAAAACCCAACCTACTTTTTTTTTCAGATGATCAGGAGCAATTCTGCTTCTTTATGCTCCAGGAACCCTGCCTGACGAACCTAACACCAACAGCTATCTAGGGCAGGAAGATGGCAGTTTTAATATTCATGCCAAGAGCAGTGGGATCTGTGCTTACACGGTTTATTCCCTCCGTTCTCACATGGCATGCCTCCTGGCTCATGCTAATTCAAAGCAAAACAAAACCCAAATCAAATAAGAATGAAATCTCTGATGCAGATTAGGAGATCAAGGAGCTAAAAAGCAGGAAATTACCAATGACAAGACTTTTCCCCCCCAGGTGGTTTCTCCTCAGTCAGACCTAATTATATTGTGTTTGTAATACAACAGTGGCTATAAATGTTCAGGTAATTAATTGTGAACTCCTTACAACATGTAATTCATGAACTGCCTCAATCATAAAATGTGCGAATGACAATTCACACTCCAAAAAAGGCACCAGGAGCTGGATAACGGGTCACATAACACAGCGTCCCCTTGTCACCAACACGCTCTCAAGTTGGAGGGAACACCTTGCTTCATTGCTATGGCAATTGCAAGCAGGAATCGAGGTCCATTACGCACGGCGCTGCACAAAGCCCCGTCTTTTTCAAAAAGAAACGGCATTCAGCAGGGAGAAACCTATTCAGAAACTCAGCTGCAAAGAGATGGCGAGAGGGGAATGATGTGAAGAGAGCAGAAGTCTTGGTTGAGTTTATACTGTCACTCTTAAACGCGATGCAGGAGGTTGGGTGAGCTTCAGGGACAGATTTTGAGGACAGGAGATGAGCCTTTGCCTGTAAGGAGTCATTGATTCAGTGTTTACTCTTGCTGGATTTTGGAAAAAGTGTATATTTTTATCAGAAATAGGCAGAGAAAGGAAAAGGAAAAAAGATCTTTTCATGTCTCGTTTCAAAATGTGCGAGCAATTTCTCTATCCATATATTTGCCAGACAAGTTTGTAAGACAAGGCCCAGAAACCCTTTGAAGGGACAATCGTTTGATGTAAATTGCCTTTTGGATTAAAATTATAAAATAATTTAGCACGTTAAATTTATTCTCACCATTTCTTCTTAACCCAACCTGCTCTCTTCCCTGTTTCACCCCATGCCTTGTTCAGACTGTAATTTCCTTTAGGCTGGGAATGAGCCTTGATTAGTAGTGTGCAAAAAATTAATTATGTGGTTTTCTAGTCAAATTAAAAATAAAACAACAAACACGAGAAAGGGGGGAATTATTTGGAGTTGTCTTGGTACTCAAATGTTTCTTCTTCCCAAAGGAAAACAGATCTTAGGAAATTTTATCTTGGCTCATCTAAAATACCATAGATTCATTTTGTTTTGATTTACCGTGCTTCTTGCCTTTTTATTTTAACCTTAAAAAAGCTTGAGGGGAAGTGTGAGAGATTTGCAGAACGCTTGCTGTAAAAATAAAGATTGAAATGTTTTCAAAACATTCTGTGTTTTTCAAAGGAAAGTTTTAACTCTCCGGACTTAAACTATTGCCAAATTAATCTCACATCTATAAATAACTCAAGTTTTCACTTTATAAATTAATTCATACAGCTCTAACTTTGATCAGGGTTGGCAAAGCACTGTGGACTTATACAACATATTTTAATTTTTTTTTTATGCAGTAAATTTTCTACCAAGCCCATTACCAAGTACTTCACTGCCGCATCTTCCCTTCACTAAAACTGCGTGCCTAAATCGGTTGATTGCATATTTACCTCAATGGCCCGATATCTACTTTTCAGTAAATGTTCTATCACCTTTCAAAAAAAAAATTAGGCCAATTCATCATTAGTATTCT
Source organism: Balaeniceps rex (assembly GCA_013401315.1). Taxonomy (NCBI): domain Eukaryota; kingdom Metazoa; phylum Chordata; class Aves; order Pelecaniformes; family Balaenicipitidae; genus Balaeniceps; species Balaeniceps rex. The sequence continues at coordinate 104,876 of VYZW01019053.1, read as the reverse complement.
GAAAAGTGGGCTTGTGAAAGATTCAGGTAATTTTAAAAATCTCGTCTTTTTTTCATCCAGTCCAAGAGGAAAGACATCTATGTTAGGCAAACTGCTGGAAAAAGAGTGTCCAATAGCTAAAACACCAAAATAGAGGTGATCTTGGCTTTTGTAGTGCTGGTGCTGACTTGCTGTGAGCTTTTAAGCAAGGTGAGTGGCTCCATTGACTGAAGGAGTATTCAGATGCCCAATCCCCGCTGATTTCAAGCAGAGCCAGACACTGAGATGGGATTTAGTCTCCTGAATAGAGGTATCCAGCCTCAGTTGAGATGTCCTAGGGTATCCCCCTTGGCCAACAGCTTTCACGCCAGGGGCACGGGCCCGTGTAAATCGTATGTGGGATCTGCCAACCCCAAACCAGCTACCTCACATATATTCAGCTCTCTAAAACAGTACTAGATACTTAAAAGCAAATAAACAGTAGGTTTGCAGATGACACCAAGTTGGGTGGGATCGTTGATCTGCTTGAGGGTAGGAAGGCTCTGCAGAGGGATCTGGACAGGCTGCATCGATGGGCTGAGGCCAATTGTATGAGGTTCAACAAGGCTCAGTGCTGGGTCCTGCCCTTGGGCCACAACAACCCCATGCAACGCTACAGGCTTGGGGATGAGTGGCTGGAAAGCTGCCCGGTGGAAAAGGACCTGGGGGTGTTGGCCAACAGCCGGCTGAACATGAGCCAGCAGTGTGCCCAGGTGGCCAAGAAGGCCAATGGAATCCTGGCTTGTATCAGGAATAGTGTGGCCAGTAGGACTAGGGGAGTGATTGTCCCCCTGTACTCAGCACTGATGGGGCTGCGCCTCAAATACTGTGTTTGGTTTTGGGCCCCTCACTACAAGAAGGACATTGAGGTGCTGGAGCGTGCTCAGAGAAGGGCAACGAAGCTGGGGAAGGGTCTGGAGCACAAGTCTTATGAGGAGCAGCTGAGGGACCTGGGGTTGTTTAGCCTGGAGAAGAGGAGGCTGAGGGGAGACCTCATCGCCCTCTACAACTGCCTGAGAGGAGGTTGTAGCGAGGTGGGGGTCGGTCTCTTCTCCCAAGTAACAAGTGATAGGACAAGAGGGAACGGCCTCAAGTTGCGCCAGGGGAGGTTTAGATCGGATATTAGGAAAAACTTCTTCACTGAAAGGGTTGTCAAGTATTGGAACAGGCTGCCCAGGGCAGTGGTGGAGTCCCCATCCCTGGAGGTATTTAAAAGATGTGTAGATGTGGTGCTTAGGGACGTGGTTTAGTCGTGGACTTGGCAGTGCTAGGTTAACAGTTGGACTTGATGATCTTAAAGGTCCCTTCCAACCTAAATGGTCCTATGATTCTATAAAGAAACAAACAAAGAGGAGGATGTATCTCACCTTCTCTCTCAGTGGGACACATCTTCCTTCATTTTAGCTGGGTAAAAGCTGTATGTTTAGTCTGAACTGATTTTTACCATTCCTTCTAATCCACAGAGAGCTAGCGAGCATCAGCCCTGAAGGCTTTCATCCCACTTCACTGACTGTAGTTGCACCAGTTCAAACTCAAATACCTACTGTTTAGCTGGACAAGGTCAGTGATGTGTGAAGTTAATGTCTACAGACCTTTAATTGAATCACCAAGGTCAACAAACAGACTCACATTGGAGGCCTTCTAGTTTATGGCTCATTTTCCACATTAACTAAACAAATAAATAAATAACCCAAACAATCACAGCAACCCTCTTCTACCTCCCTAGCGATAACAATAATAACCCTCACATATCACAGCCATCATTGCTATAGGCTAACAAAGGCAGCTGGAATAAAAAAAAAAAAAAAATTAAAAAAATCACAGTGAGGGGCATCATTAGGAAACAGAAAAGCGTGTCTTTTTTTGTTGATAGGTCATCAGTTCCGTTGGCATGATGGTGAGCTGGGCAGCAAGTTCAGCTGATTTAATTCTCCTCCAAGTTGACAAAATGCTCATGGCTGAAAAGACCCCTCAGGAGCTGTGAGTCTTGCCTGCCAAGGGGGATCTTCCCTGGGATGAGAGGCTAAATAACTCCTTCCTTCGTGTATTCCTCCTAGAAAATCTTGAAGTAGACTTTATAGACAGCTTGGTACAAACTCACTTTACTTCTTCCCCAGCTCTGTTTTTTTGCTGTGCTGTTTTGTTTTGGTTTGTTTGTTTGTTTGTTTTTTCCTGTGGAAAAGGCAGAGATTTTAGGCTTTGGCGTCTCACTGCAGCGGGCAACTGGCCATGCAGACACGGGGCTGAGGACTACACTAATTCCCATTTCCCGTCCAAAAAGTGTAGATAAAGGAAAAGCAGAGATAACGAGAAAGCATGACCAGCTTTGGTTAGCTCACATTAACATCAGCTAGTGAACAGTAATCCAGCTTCCAGGGCATATCTGTTGTGGATGAAGCTGAAACTCGGTAAACCCTCCTTCGCTAAGCCCTCCTGGCATGCCCAAGACACCATGTAAAAATTGTGGTGGGTTTCTCAGGGATTGTTTTTCCTGCACACACTCTGAAGCCCTGAGCAGAAAGACAAAGGGAAATGTTTTTCTGGATGTGATTTCCTGCAGCTCTGAATTCTGCAGCAACTCTCATGTGGAATTATCCCCAAAGTCTTTATTAATGAGAGCTTTCCTTCGCACCAGATCCCAACAATTGTTAGAGGATTACCGCACAGTCTGCTACTGCAAGGAAAGCCATTGTGTACGCTCTTTAATTAAATACAATTCAAAGGATTGTCACAGACTGAAGGAGCTGCAGAAATGTTTAGTCTCATCTATCTGCCATTAGCAGGGCCAGGCTAACCACGGGCCAACTCCTTTGCTCAAGGGCAGGTGGGGTTCACAGCAAAGCTTCAGCTGCAGGTAAGCAGGAGTATGGGCCCACAAGAAGTGATGTGAGCCTCAGTACCTCCCTTTCTCCTGATCCCAGAGTGCTCCTGCGTTCACCTGGAGCTCACCGTATGGAGACTCCAGCAGAGATGGGGACTAGGGTGACCACCGTGATAACAGGATTTGGAGTCAAACAAGGAAGGAGTGGAACTGAAAAGCCTACAGCTGATGAAATCACATCCTCACCCATTTCTGTTCAGCTCCCAGAGCCTACACAGGAGTGACACATGGGTACACTTCTAGTTATCTGAATGAGAATTTCTTATACCGTTACTACCTTCCCATAGCTTCTGTGAAGGTAGTAATGGTATAAGACAAGAGCATCAGTTGCCTTCCTATGGTTTCTATAACATGGCTTCAGTCACTGCTCTAGCTGGAGATGGAGTTCCTCAACCCTTTTTCATGTGGGCAGCAAAGGAAATGAAAGATTTTCGCAGGCAGGTCTTATTTCAAGCCTCAGTAGCATAACCTGAAGGAGCTACTTCTGGCTAGTTGCCAGAAGAGGTCACCATTAATTTCAGTGCAGGGGCTTTCATTTATGTTCATTATTTGTAGGAACACAGGACTGAAGGAACTTCTTACGCAACAATCTTGGCTTTGATTTCTTCCATAACTTCATTCAGCTCTGCCTTAAAACTAGATTTTGTTTCTTTTTAGTTTCTTCCTTTTGAACATCCTCAGAAAAATGCAGTTTTATTCCTAAAAACCCTCTGAGTGAGCCAAAAAAAATACTGTGTACAAGCGCAAGAATAAGCAAAGAGAGCGGACCAAAGGAAGACACCGACACAGGATTTTTATCTCTCCTGATGGGTAACACAATTTCCAACAATAACACTGTCAAACTTAAAAGCTGCAAAAGCTCTGGTGGTCTTGAGAAAAAAAAAAAAAAAGGAAAATATTTATGGAGTATTACAATTATTTGCTGTTCTAAAGGACCTTTGTCTAAGAATCCAAAACCATGTTACAAATGTGCCATGGCAGCATGGGGAAGTAAATGTTAGAAGCCAGTAATATAGACATAAACTCGAGAGATAAGACCAAGTCCAAAACATACCAAACACCCTGTGTGGCCTTTGTAGGATCAATAAAGAAGGACTTGCAAAACCAATGTTTTTTAAGCAGAGGCAAGCTAGGTTCTGCTATGACCTCTACTCACGTTGTAAATACACTACTCTGCAACCAGCCATCAGTAAGGGACCCTCAGAGCACAGGTAGCAGCATGCGTCCCTAGGAGACTTTTCCAAATAAAACAGGTCCAGGCAAATACCCAAGTATCCTGACTCTCACTTCGCTGTTCAAACCACTCCATCTTATGCTTCTGCCAAATATAATCATGCCAATAACAGATCTATCATCAAGGAAAGCAAATTTTTTTTTCCAGCTCATCTAAGCAGGCCCTGTTAAACAAAGACAACTTAGCCAAGTCAATCCGGCAGCTTGGAGGCACGGAGACTTCATTTATTCTGATTGTCCCCTTTCTGCGTGAGGGGTTGGAAGATCAAGGAAACATGTGCAGAGTGTTTTGCAAAGAGCTCGGAGAACCAGAAGGAAAGGGAAGCTGAGCAGCTGTGCTGCTTAACTCCTTAGTGACAAGCTTGTGTATGCCTGTCTTGGAAAGCAGAGCTGAATTAGGGCTTTAAGGAAGAAGTGATGCCATTACTGGAGTAATGACACACAGCGATTGAAAGAGAGGCAGCACTTGAGTATATTCTCCCAGCTGAGTAGTAGACAGCTCTGATGGCTGGGTAAGCACATTTAGCTCCTTACTTTAAATGATCATCTGGAGAAGGTAAGTATGAGTTTCCTTTCCAGGAAGCTCAGACGAAGGTTTTGAATTCAGGCTATTGCAGAAATAGAGGGATGCTGAAACACTGAGATCAGTGGTGTTTAGATCTACAATTCAGAGCAAAGAGCAAAGTGTTATAGTATCTCTGTTACGGTTGAGAAAAAATAAGCAAAGAATGTTCAGCCTGGAGAAGAGAAGGCTGCGGGGAGACCTTAGTGCGGCCTTGCAGTGCTTCAAGGGGGCCTAGAGGAAAGATGGGGACAGGCTTTTTAGCAAGGCCTGTGGTGACAGGACAAGGGGTGATGGTCTTAAACTAAAGGAGGGCAGATTTAGGCTGGATAGAAGGAAGAAATGTTTTACATGAGGGTGGTGAAGCACTGGAAGGGGTTGCCCAGAGAGGTGGTGGAGGCCCCATCCCTGGAAACATTCCAGGTCAGGTTGGACGGGGCTCTGAGCAACCTGATGTGGTTAAAGATGTCCCTGCTCACTGCAGGGGGGTTGGACTGGATGGCCTCTAAAGGTCCCTTCCAACCCAAAACATTCTATGGTTCTATGATTCTATAATGATAGTGATTATCCTAAGAGTGCACATGGGCGGCAAAGGGAGATAAAAAGGGGACTCCACTACCTGACTTCTGTAGAAATTGGAGGGCAGCAAAGTAACTTGTAGTTTTCCCTGAACTACTGGTCATTGACTGCTTTTCATTTCCTTTTACCTTTGGGTCTAAGGAGCAGAGCCTGGTTGAGGAAAATTCTGCTGCTTTTCTTATAGATTGTTCAGAATCTTAACTACTAAACTGATCAAACCTTCTGGAGGAAATTCACATCCAAAGCTTCTGCTCAGCCAGTTACAGGAACAGCAGAAATACAAAGGATATGCAAATCCAGAACTGCTCGACCCCCAGGACTCAGAAACATGATTTGGGGATCCATTGGGTCAAAACTATATGTCTATAATGTATACATCTACATCTGCCTACTGCACATTGATCATCCTTCCTCACCTGAAGAGAGAAGCAGGCACTTTTAGGACATGAGTCACTTCAAACTAAAGGAACTGTCTAAAATAGGTTAGAGGAAACTTACCCTATACTGCTTCAATCGGGGATCCTTAGTCAACTGGCTGAGGGGTAGAAGTCTACACTGCAAATATCTGAAGTTAAATGAGATAAAACCCACAGACCTGGGCTCATCTATAAACTGAAAGATTCCCCTCCAGACAGCCCCATCCTTCCCCAGCATAATCCAACAGCAGATGTGAGATGGTACCTGGCAGGATCTCTATCAAGAAGTGGACTGGAAGACTACTAAGTGCTCTCATACGTTTACACGTTGTTGTTTTCAAGATATATTGACTTTGAAAAAAGGTACTTGGCTTCAGGAGAATGTGCAGGTAACCTGTTCATCCTGTCCTGAATTGCTGCTCATCCAGCACCGAGGCATCTCCTGAGTAGCCACCTCTTGACTGCTGTGCACAGAAGAAACGGTCCCTAATTCAATTGCAGGCTCAGAAGGGACTAGAAAGCCCTGAGCAGATGTCTCAGTTGCTTGTGCTCATTCCTGTCTCCTCTGTCCTGGGCCAGATGCTAACTCCTGACAAAGCCTCAATCTATCCAGCTCTCAGTCTTGCCCTGGGCAACTACAGTGGCCCCCACCCCATCCTGCCTGCTGTCCACTACATCTCCTGTTGCTTCAGTTCACTCCAACTGTGTCACCAGAGTCTTGTTTTCCTCCTGAATCCAACCTAAATATTACCACCAACCAAACCCACCTGCCACAACACTGAAGAAGAGTTGGACTGAACTCAGATCTGCTCAGATGGCCCCAGAAAGTTGTAAGGCTTTGGGTGGGGTGTAGAGCAGAAGGGGTTCCCAAATCCAGAGCAATGGAGACTGGCAGTTTGAGCAACGCCCTGGGGAACCCACAGGCACGTGAGTGGCAGTTCAGTGTCACAGGAGGCTGTGACAAAATAAGAACTTGACCAAAATCACAGTGGTTTCTTCCCTGTGGTTTCTTCCCTGCCCTTCACGTTCTCAATCGTCCCCTAGACCTCTCCACTGCCTGGGAGCTGTGTACACACGCCATGTACACAAAACCTTTGGCAAACAGGACCCCACCACCCTCCTGCAAGGCTGGCTATTGGATACTATTTATAACCAGGGAGCTGGATAAAGAAATCTGGATGTTCTCTAGTTCTCAGAAATACTGCAGTGGCCTGGTTTGAGGAACAACAGTTTTGGTTAGCAACATGGGCAGCTCGTTTTAACTTTCAGGGGAACTGAAAGCTCTGATAACGTCTACAAATCCAGTGTTAATCCAGCGTTATTGCACCATCCGTAAAGCAAGGGCTGGAGTGACCGACACCAGGCTTGCCCACCATTCGTGCTGGAAACCCTCACAGCTGCAATAAGCAGCAACTTCACCTGGAGCTCTAGGGCTGTCTGGAGAGGGTGCATCTCCTGTGCCCAGCTTCTCATCGCAAACTCAGGGGTTTGGGTTTTTTTTCCATGCACTCAGGGAGGACTGAACAGCAAAGCGGCAATGTTACAGAGCAGTCAAGCAGCCAGTGTCCCAGGCATGGCTTTTCCTAGGCAGAGCAGGCACTCTGAAGCTCAGTGGCAGCTAGCAATGTGGACAAAAGAGGGTGTTTGGCATTTACCAAATGTCCTCTCCTTGCTTTAGCATAGCAGCCTCAGCATCTCCAGCTGAGCAGTCAAAACCGGCCACATTCAGTATTTGGAGCACTCGGTGCTTGAAACTTTCCTGAGCTCACTGAACAGTAAATGACTTTGGGAAATGGATCTTCCAATCTTGTGGCCCAGCAACCATAAGAAAAAGCAAATTGGGTCAGAGCACAGGTCAGTACCACTCCGCAAGACCAACCAGGAGGAGATAAAGGAACAAGAAACACAGAAAACATAACAAAAAAGACATGCATATTATCAGCTTTCCTACGGTGTATGTCTTCCAGCAGTCACCACAGCACCTTTCTATAATACAGTTGGTGATAAGTTTTTAACCTTTTTGGTTATCAATACCTTGAACATCTTTTATTAAACCAAATTAGGATCAATTGCAGGATGATTTTCCTGTTCATACATCACTTCCCATCCTGAAAAAGTGCCCCTAACAGGGCTTGTTTCTGCCACTATTCAAAGCTTTCTATTGAAATCCAGGTACGCGCCTGGAACAATCTAAAAATGCATCTCATTTCAAAGAGTTCACCTCAAAAGACTGATTACATACAAGGGAGAGTACAAAAAATACAAAGATGTTGGCAAAACATGAGTTTGGTTCATTCAGAGATCAGGAAGAAATGAATCTTCCCTCTTTCAAATGAAGCAGAAGTGATTCAGTCAACAAGGCTCTGGGTGAGGGTGTTATGTATGGATTTATAAAACATCCTTCATAAATCATCAGAGTTCCCTATAGAAAGATTCTTCATGGACAGTCTGAAGCACCCAGGCATGTCTTCCAGGAAGAAGAGCCTACTGGGACAAGCTCCCTGCCTAGTCTGTGTTTCAGAACAAAGGATCAAGTCATTGTTTTTAATAATGAGGGAGTCAAGAGTACCCCAGTGATTTGGAGTCACTCCAAGCACAAGAGCTGACATCTTCAACAAAATCAGGACAGGGTCACCGTTCCCTTCTTCAGCTGAGCATGGAAGGAAGCAAAAGGGCAAGTCACTTGCTAAAACATGTGAGGGTGAGCAAGGTTAGGACCACCACAAAGAGCATTGCTGCAGTGAAGAATAAAGATTCACAAGAATAGGGAAAACCATGCAGAGAGCAAGTGAAGAGACCCTTACCTAAAAGAGTGCGGGATGGCACATGGAGACAGCCTTGATTTAGAAGAACAGAACATGCTGGAGATCACTGTCTGGTTGTCCAGAGCTCTCCTAGAGGAAAGCTGCTAATTACATGTACGTTTGGGAGCTTTGGTTTCAGCCATTGTTTTTGATCCCCCTCATTGTGCCCAATGGCTAGTCTATATTGAGAACATAGTACATCTGAGCAACTGATAAGGAGGAACATGCTCTCGTCAGGACTTAATGAACTGGATAAAGATGGAGATTTTAGGAGGGGCTGACATTCCTGGAGGAGACAGTAAATGAGGGCTGAAACTATCAGCATTCACCCTGCACAATTTTGAGTGGTCCGTGCGAAGGGTCAGTATGAAAGCAGGGGAATAATTCAAAATGTGGTTCCACTCTTTCTGGCTGAAAAGGACTTAAAGCTACAGGTTAAACAGGTTGTAACATGAGCCTAAGAGCCTTAGACACACAAGGAAATTTAACAAATGCAACATGACACACACACACATGCTGTCTAAACCAGGCACGCATGCAACAGTTCCACCTGAAGAGAGCATTGATGTCTTCCCAGGAGCCTGAGGGCCACACTTAGTATCTCTGACAGCCCCAACCACCGTCCTCTTAATAACACTCAGAAAAGACTCAAGATCCCAGAATGCAACGATGCTGTGACAGGGCTGCATCTCAACTCTCGTCACCTCTGCTGAGTACACAGCTGAGTGTCAAGTGAAGCCGATGATCCAAGTGAAGTGTCAGATGCTACAAATATCTGCATCACCAATCAAAGCAACCCACTGGCAGTTTCCATGGTTTGAACATGTCAAGGCTTGGCCAGGAGAGAGTTTACCAACGGCTTTAAGGAAGCAAGGATCTCACCCTCGCTTCCTGCATGGCCCCACCGTCCCAGCTTGGCTGTTAGCTACAGCTTTGCTTCCCATCGGTCCCTGAAGCAATGTCAACTTGCAGCTGCTTTCCACTGTGCAACCAGACTGTGATGAACCAGCTACTCAAGCAGATAATTAATTCTACTTTATTGCACTAGGCATTTTCTTTTGTTATTCCTTACCCTCTAACAACATGGATGGGGGAAAAAGCTCAGAGGGAAGATGTTTCTGCTTTGTCTTTTTAAAAGGGAAAATATATAAGGGCACAAACGACACAGAAAACGAATGCTTAGATGGCAAAACCAAATCTTAGCGGTACAGTATCACCGGACCTCTCTCGGGTGATGCCACTGGCTGTAGATCTCAAAATGTTTTACAAAGGTAGTATCTCTAGTCTCTTTTGACAGATGGAGAAATCAAGGCAGAAAGCCCNAAAAAAAAAAAAAAAAAAAAAAAAGAAGACAACCCCTAAAAAAAACCCAACCCACAAAAACCTCCCACAACAAAAATGTCAGGTTGGTCTGGCTGCCTCCCAAAACTCCTTCCTTACACCAAAGATAGACAAAAGCAGTCGCAAAACCCCCCTAAATACTTCACACTCTGTGTTACCAGCATTTGCATGTCTCTAAAAGACCTTGCCATATGCCAGTGTACGCTGATGTCCACATCTGTCAGAGATGTCCTGCTTTCTATGAAATATTTAAATGTTCTCCTCAAAATACGCTGGTCACCCAGCAAAGAGCCAACAGAGAAAAAGAGAATTTGGATGGAAAAAAGAGTGGGAAAGGAGTCGGCCCTTGTTCCATGGGAACAAGAGAAAGACTTCAAATCTTTAGGAATATTGGATATGAGAAAAATAATAGATTAGATAATTAGGAAGATAAAACCTGAGATGGACATCAGGAGTGATCAGAACTCCTGGGCAGAGCGGCTGATGACTCTGGAAAGAAAATGATGTTTAGAGCAGTACAAGGAGCAGGAAACCTCTGAGCACTGCTAGCAGTCCAGCCTTTGCTGTCAAGACCAACTCAGCTAAGCAGAAAATGTCTTTCAGTGATATGAATAAAAAGAGAACAACAACAGGGGGGAAAAAAGCGAGATTGCTATGCAAAGTGCTGAAATTCAAGACAAAACTAAACATAGCCCCCAAAAAAGAGAAGTCACATGCAGCCCCACCCCCCACTTCTGTTCACTGGCTTCTCCAACGATTCCAGGGTAAAAATATAATTTTACTAATACAAAGTGGAATAGTTACACATGGTGAAAATGACTTCGTTTCAATAATTGGGAACAACAACAGGGCTGACTGTGAAGGCAAACAAGGGTATGGAAACTGTTGTATATGAGCTGAAAGCCACTCGAAAGAGAACAACATGATTAGATTGGATGGTGGGAGTGGTACCATCTGGCTGAAAGTCAACAAATGTAATGCTTTTTTATACCTAGGAAGGAGGGGGGGAAAAAGATCCAGACAGCTATCAGCAAGTTAATCTGAGCACAAAAGTACACAAGACTTTTGAACACCACTTGAAGGAAAGAGTAATTGAAAGCATGGCAGCAAACGGAGATTCGGATAAAATACAAAATGTGGTTTATCAAAAGTAAATCGTGGCAATGTAGCTGATAACTTTTTTTGATAAGGTTCCTGGGGGGTTTTTTTGGAGAGAGGAAAATCAGTGGATCTAATCTTTCCTAACTTCAGTAAATAGTCTGATGACATGCCAAAAGAAATGACTGCCTTAATGATAGATACGGGGATTAAAACAACAACTGGAAGGAAACTAAGGAAGTCGCTAAGCGTGAAGACCGCAGGTTGTGTTGCAGGCAGAAATACAGAGCCCCAGGGAGGTCTGCAGTGGTATTAGTTAAGGATCATTTGCTTTCATAAGAATAGAATGAAATGCAGTGATAAAAAGAGAAGAGGAAAGAGGGAGCGACCAACGAAAAGGTCCATGAGAATCTGAAACCTCTGGTGGAAACGGCAGAGCAGAAGGACCTGTTAGCTGATTGAACTCGAGGGATGCTGGACCAACTCAGCAAAGCTGACCAACTGAAATATTATAGGCAACGTACTCTTCTCCACATGGTCTCTGTCTCCAGCAAACACCTCTTGGGGCATTTTCTGAACATCCTCATAGAGGGTAATGCTCCTTGGTGGCCTCAGTGAGCAGGGCGGTGCAGAATCCATCATGCATGTGCACACATGCCTGCAAATGGCCGATGCAGACCTGCCTAGAACAGAGGGGGCAAGGACTCTTAAAAAGGGACAGAGGATAATTTAAAGGATGATGGTGGTGCCTCTGGATTAATCAGTATTAATCATCCCTTCACAGCCACCTCCGCCATGCCTTAGCAGCACCTACCTGCCCTTCAACTTCTCACCCAGAGCCTGATCTTTCCTGGCTCCTCTCCAGCATCCCTTGATGCTCTATGCTTGGTCATATCAAATCAAGGGACAGCAATGATACCGGACAGCTGCCCCAGAAACTGCACTCCTGCAGGTTAGCTACAATAATGCTGGAAAGCCAGGAGGAGGAGAAAAAAAAGAAAAAAGTAAAAAACAAAAGAGAGAGAGAAAAAAAAAAAACAAACAAACATAGCAACAGAACCCAACTTTGGTTCTGGGGAAGAAAGTATGAAACCAAGGCAAAAACCCTTTTGCTGACTCTCCATTTCCTTCAAGTACATAAACTGAATTAATGAGAGACAAGCAGTAGCATGCTGAGCAGCAGGAATATCAGTGAGGAGCACAGGGAACATCTACTTCCCCAGCATTCACCTCCAGAAGGGTGCAAGAGGGGAGAAAAGGAAAGCTGCTGTTAAGAAATCAACCCTACCTGCTGCTTATTCCTCCTTTGTCTTGCGTGCCTTTAAAACATTGGATAGAATATGGGATAACAGAAGAGGTTTTCAAGTGTCCCTTTGATTTCTCCGGGATTTCAGTTCTCAAATGACCTTATGAAGTGGGATGATTTCAGACTGACACTCAGCTCTTCTGTGCGTGTGTAAAGAAACACGGCTCTGCACAAAGCCAATAACAAGAGTGGTCATTTTTGCTAATATAGCCTAGGAATCTACTGATACTCTCTCAGTGGTACTAAGCAATGATTTCTGGTTTTGACAGAACAAAACTGAGACAGTCAGGTCTCTGGCAAGCTGAATGCAAGAGCCTGAGGGCCAGAAAAGGGTCGATCCTGTATTAGTGACGCTGGTGTTATGCCTCCAGCTAATAACATAATCATGGCCTGATTAATTCTCTCCACTTGTAAGCTGGTGGAAGTTCATCCAACATAATAGCAAAGTAGCGTAGGTGTGAGTTATCCCTTATAATTATTCTTTCAACAACCTGTTCAGCAGTAAATTTGGCCAAAGGAATATCCCAATGTTGGTCAACACAAGGATTCAGCAGAGGCATCCTGGTGACTACAGGAGATCAGGTAGTGCCTAGTGTCACCGAATCATCGACTTGCAGAAACGCTGGCTGGAAGGGACCTCTGGAGAATGCTGGTCCAGCCTTCAGCTTGAAACAAGACTAGCACCAACACCACTATTGCTCAGCCACAAATTTCTCTAACTGAGTCTTAAAAACCTCCAAGCATGGAGACTGCACAATCTTTCTAGGTGACTGTTTCGTTCCTGGACAACTCTCGTAGATGTAGAAATCTCTGTCTTATTTGGAAGTGCTCTTCAAGTATCTTTTGAATACAACCATGGGGACAACATAACTTGAACTCAAAGAAGAGCCATACCACCACCTCTTATACAGCAAAAGGTCATCTACATAGTTAGGTGCCCACTTTGTCACCTTTAAAAATAATAACCAATAAATTTGCACTGGGAGGCAGCAGCCTTTTTGCAGGGTAAATTGTAAGACACAAACTTCAGTCAAAGAGATTTCTATTGACCTGGAAATAGCCAGGATTTCACCTAGTTTCCAGGTAGCTGGCACAATATACACCCTAGCTAACCAACTCGGCAAACATTGAGAATGGCACTATAAGAATGATTAAGGGTCTGGAAAACCTGCTAGTACCAAAACAAAACATCCCAGATAAACTTAGAAAGAGAAAAAAAAAAGTCTAATCAATCACAACAAGGAAGTGCCTAAACCATAAGAGAATTTCCTGCCAAGGATAACTATTTAATGTGAAAAAAAAAGGCTTAACAAATTCCTGTGACTGAATTCCCTAATGAGACAAATGTGGATTAGAAGTAAAGTACTGCTTCGGAATGGTTTAACACTGACTGGCATGATTTACCAGAAGAGTCTCTTAAAATCATTCGGGTCTGTTTGTACTGCAGGTCCAAAGCAGAAACTAATGGTTGGGGCTATGCAGATGGTCAGCCTAAATTTCGCACAGTCAAAGAGGTGACCTCCAGAGGTCCCTTCCAACCTCAACCAACCTGTGATTCGGTGTGAAAATGATTTCAAGCTGGCTAAGAGAAAAGCGAGGAGGTGCAATTCTTGGGATTATTCTTTTAACAATCTAGCTATCACGTTCACAGATTAAGGGCAAAGAAAAACCAACAAAGATTAGGAGGGTCCATAAGGGGCTGACTATTTTATCCCTGTGTGATACGTAAGAAGTCCCAGTAATGGGTTCTGACAAGCTTTTGTCCCATCCTTTCTCAAGCGTCCCCAGTGACAGAGACTCCACAGTGTCCTTATAGACCCTAATCAATTCCTAAACTTCTCTGTGCTGACCGTCAGAAAGATTTCGTCTGTTTTGTGAAACACTATTTTGTGAAACACTAAATTTCTGTGGCTGCAACTTGAGGCCCAGATTTCTAGTTCTACCCAGACGGGTTATAGAGAACAGATTTTTTTTTCCCTTGCTTCTTATTTGCAGTAGCCTTTTCACATACTTAAAGACAAGTTGTGATTTCTCCCTTCAATGTTTTGTTTTTTTCAGAATACACATCCCCAGTTCTTTCACTTTTTTCCCCAATAGCATTTTTCAGACTTTTCATCATTCTTCTGGCCCTGCCTGGACTCTCTCCAGCTTCCTCAAGTGCTTTTACCCCAAAATGGACATATCTGCTCCAGCTAAAAGCCTATCAGGGATCACCTGGCCCTTTTCCTTTAACCAAAACAAAAGTTTGGTTCCAGTTTATTATGTTACTTGCAGCCTAACATAATCAGCAGCCAAACGTAAGAGGAGTTGCCTATGTGTTCAGCCCCTGCTCTGAACCCTTGACATGGAAAATAGACTAAAACAGACAAAAAAGACTGAGAAATTCTGATTTTGCAGGTGGAGAAGCTTACAAAGTTGAGGAGGACAAGACGTTTCATCAGGAGCAGGAACCAAGTGTAACTTCCAGATCCCTTATCTAAGTCTTAAGAACAAAATCACCTTTCAGCAAATTCCGGTAATATCAGTGTGGCAGGTGAACGCCACACTCCAATGAACTTTGTGTTGCAGAGTCACAGCTGAACAGGAAAAATAAACTGCAAGCAATAACACTGTCCTGGAGAAGCAGCAGAAAAGCTAGCTGAAAAGGGTGTCCTCCTCCATACCCTCCAACTCCCTAAGTGCCACAACAGGTTCCAATATCTCTTGGATATATCTATATTCATGTTGAAATAGAAGGGTAAAAATACAGCTTTGCCCTGCAAAAATCAACAGCAATTTATAAGAAAAAAAAAAAAAGGCTCCTTCAGGAAACCAAGCATTTCCTCATTTCAGTTCCTCTCCATTTATAAAGCCCAGCAGCTCACACGCACACACGTGAACCTCACTGAGAGCTCCCCAGACATAAGGATTAAGGATTAAGGATTAAGGATAAGGGTTGAGTCGCCTTCAAACATCAGGAAGCTTAAACTAACATTGAAGGAATGGAGGTAACCAGGGAAATTATTCTGCAGAGGAAGCATCTCCGTCTGCTGTGGTTTTACTTTTTTCCCAGCTGACCAGGACCAGTCGGCCAACAGACCTTGACATCACCCCCTGAAGTCAGTCACCCTCCACATCTGAACCTCTCTGGGTGAGCAGACCTGAACGCAGCAACTGTCTGAGGGGGACACTGTTAACACAACACATTACTGCTCTTGAAAATGCTGTTTTCCACCCTGACCTGTCCCCGAGATGTCAACATCTCTAAGCTATCAGCGTGAGCAGTGCAGGTCTCCAGGGAGCTGTGGGCAAAGCTGTGCAAGATCTCCTTGGAGCAGCTGTGGTGGACCTACAACCCCACGACATTGCACTCCTTGTTCAAACACGCACACTCGCTGGGTAGGTGTTAGCTCTGGCCAACGCTCGCGCAGCTGCAATGCTTGCTCTTCTTCCCAGATTGCTGATAGCTTCTCCAAGAGTCTGACTCCATCTAAGACAGTGGTAGCTCCTCACGCTGTGTCCCTCCTGCCCAGCTGCCTGGGCCCTTTTAGTTCACTTGTGATCCATGATATTCCTTCACCTTGTTGCCTGTGACAACTTCACATGATGTCTTGCCGGGTACTTTAACAGCAACCAGTGTAAGACCTTCACCTGCAGTCCCCAGCCAACACCACGGTCTTGTTAGGGTATTAATTCAGGACACAACTGGAAATAAGATGTCACCTGCTAAGCCATCCATATGTACTGTCTGTTTCTCTAACAACAAGTCCAGCCAAGTGTACCCATCCAAGGAGGATAAATCTCACGGCTTCAAGAAACTCCAGATGTATTTAAAGATGAAACTGTACAAGCATATTTAAAACCCCCTTAAAAATCCCTCTGCAATAGCTCAAGCTGCTGTCAAAGTTTCTAGACACAAAATGCCGTAGGGGAAATGACCACAAAACCCAAGGCACCTTAAAGCAATTAAAGCGCATGATTAAAAAATAAAAATAATAATTAAAAAAAATCCAGTGCCTCTTCCCACCAAAGTTTTATCTTGAGCAGAAGCTTCTTGGTCACTTTACAACTCCTGGAAGTCACAGAAGGCATTCACTGCAGTAACAATTCAAGCATGGACACACAACAAACGTATTCCAAGAATTTTCTAAAAACATTCATGGACAAAACCCGGCGTACTGGTTTTGGCTGGGGTAGAGTTAATTTTCTTCACAGTAGCTAGCATGAGGCTATGTTTTGGATTTGTGCTGAAAACAGTGTTGATAACACAGGGATGGTTTCATTATTGCTGAGCAGTGCTTACACACAGCCAAGGCCTTTTCTGCTTCTCACCCCACCCCACCAGCGAGCAGGCTGGGGGTGCACAAGGAGCTGCGAGGGGACACAGCCGGGACAGCTGACCCCAACTGACCCAAGGGGTATCCCACACCATATGACTTCATGCTCGCCATATAAAGCTGGGGAAGAAGAAGGAAGGGAGGGACGTTCAGAGTGATGGTGTTTGTCTTCCCAAGTCACTGTCAGGCGTGATGGAGCCCTGCTTTCCTGGAGATGGCTGAGCATCTGCCTGCCGGTGGGAAGGAGTGAATGAATTCCTTGTTTTGCTTTGCTTGTGCACGCGGCTTTTGCCTTATTAAACTGTCTTTATCTCAACCCATGAGTTTTCTCACTTTTACCCCTCTGATTCTCTCCCCCATCCCACCGGAGGGGAGAGCAAGCGGCTGTGTGGGGCTGAGTTGCCAGCTGGGGTTAAACCATGACACCCAGCCAAGTTTTTAAGCTTGCCACCCAAGTCACATGAATAGGAATATACTCTATAAACACAGACATACCCCTAGAAACACTGATACCAAACAGCAGATCCCCATTTGCATGTATTCTACTCACTGACAGCTGAGTTAATACAAGGCATGTTTCTTTTTCTTCTCTGGTATTATTAACTGTAGTAACCATAAAATTGTTAATGAAACAGCACTTAAGTTGTTCACAACAATGGTAAAACTATCTCCCCATGAAATGAATAAAGTTCCTCTGTCAGATCCTCTCTGTGAACTGTGGGAAATTTCACTGCGCTGATTAGAATGTTTATTAAAAGTTGATTTTTGCGTAAACAATTGTAGCAAATGGATCACTGCACTTATGTGCTCTTCTCTGCTGATCTTTCATACCTTTTCGGGACACTTAGGCCTACGCTTTCAGAAGGATGTCCTTAAGATGATGTTATCTCTTTCCCACCTCCGACTTCTACATTTTCCAGAAAGCAACTCCAGCATGTTGTGGTACCCTATTAAGATATCCCCCCTGTCCCCTAAATTATGCCTCTGTAATAAAACCGGTCTTCACTCCTCTTGTGATCTGTGTGTCCTACCTGACACGTAACCTTCTCCTCCTGACGGCTGGGCACCAGCCCAATGATGGGCTACCTCCTTCACCACCTGCCCCTGGTTGCCCTATTGGCACACAGTGCTGTCAGACAGGTCATGGTTCTTCTGGAAGGATGGGTCAGGTGGCCAAAAAGATAATGAACCAAACCAAGCACGATTTCCCAATCCAAATGATTCACTTTGAGTAAAACCTAATCTCAGTTCAACTATGAATTAAAAGGGGGAATTGGAAGTGAAAATAAAGAAGTAAACCAACAGCCCAAACCCAGCAATATTTACTAAACGGAAGAGAAACATAGATGAAGAAATACAAATGATGTATCATGAAGCCTAGAAGCATTATATGGGAACCTCAAGATCAGGAAAAATCTGCAGCCGGTAGGAATAAGAGATTAATGAGAAGTTATTATTTTCAGGGTTTTTTTTGGTTGGTTGGTTTTGGGGTTTGTTTTGTTGGGGTTTTTGGTGGGATTTTTTTTTTTTTTTTTAAAAAAAAGCATTACAACAAATCAAATCTTACAAATGGTACAGTCCAGTAGAGGAAAGTTCAACGTGTGATTTTGATCTGTATTTGGAAAGCAGCAGGGCAACGTGCATGTCTCTGATGATGATGAAGAAGCTTTTTCCAGTCCATTAGGAACAAAGGCAGATGTTAAACAACATCTACGAGAGATAAACATTTAAAATCAGCAGGCCTGGATAACTTGCACCTAAGAGCACTTATGAAAGCTGGCTGAGAAGGTCTATTTGAATACAGCCAAATGCAAAATCTGCACTCAAGAAAGAACAGATTCAGCACAGACCTCCAGTATGGCAGCCTGAATTCTGGAAAAGTAGTAATGTGGCGGAGGATTTGGGGATTAAAAGAGGAAAATAATGCAGCGTGAACTCCCAGTATGTGCTGCTGAGAAAAGGTTAACACGACTGTTTGCTGTATAAATTGAACAGCAAGGAAGAGCAAGAAGATAATAGTCCTTTTATACGTGGTAACGGGAAGACCTGTGCTGTGACACGTCACGCATTTTAAAAGGGCAACAGAGACCAAGGGAGGGTGTGGAAAGGAAGCATAAAAGCAATTAGAGGAGCTCCGCATCCTGGTGGAGCAAGACCTGGATGCCCTCACTGTAAGGTTAGCTCAGTAGACACTGGGCACCTGTGTTTAGGCAACTCAATCAGGGGGTGAATGTCTTCAGAGGTACTCTGCTACAAGGCAATTCAATCCAGCAGAGAAAGGCACAGTGGGGTGCAAAATGGAAACCTATGCAAACTCATAACTCTATCTAGATGCATAGCTAGGGCAAGGGGAAATAGATGTGCTGAGTTGTCCATCTCAGCTCCTGAAAAGAAGAGTTCAACAAAGTGCGAGTTACGCCTTATCAGAAACAGGTTGTTGGACTCAACTTACTGGAGGTAACTGGTGCAAATTAGTTGCTTTTAATAACTAGCCAAATAAAATAATCTACCCTTCCCATTAGGGATTACTCTAATCTTAATATAGCTATAATTGCACAGACTTCCTGGGTTTCTGATGTCAGATCTTGGCCCAGGCGCTGAGACGTTACATTCCACTTGGATTTTCTCAAATAGCTGCTGGCCTCTAATCATGGAAGCCCACTTGCTCTTGCTGCTGTATGTTTGGAAAAAAAACACATTCAAATAATGAAGTTTCAATAATGTTCTGAACTTCAAGAGGAGGAAATGCTGCACAGAAGTCCTTATAAACTCCACTTTAGGGGGACTCTTGTTTGATTAATGCCTCTTTCTTAGAAAAAGCCTGATCAAGGTCTAAATATCCACGTCATGAAGCAAGAAGAGACAAAGCAAAGTCATATTGATACTGCTGGAGGCACTTAGTGCTGCCAATCCCCAAGGTTTCATCAGGAAACTTGCAGTATTTTCCCTTTGTTCTGGCATGGTTAGTGCATCCCAGCCAACGGACGAGCAGCAGCGGTGGGCTTCTAGTCATTTTGGTTGAACAGAAAAGAAAGATACCAAACATCTGTAATCCAGGAGATAAATAAATGAGAAATTCAACTTTTTCAGAACCGTTTCATGATTTTTCCTGCTGGTTTTGCTTCTTTAGCTTTTGGGGTTGCCAAAAGTGACTTAGCAGCTATTGGTATTTCGCCAGTGCAGACTGGTGACATCAAGCGAGTCTCTGTACACGCACGAATGGACACAGACATATCGCAACTCAAGGCAGAATTCATTTGTCTGAAGTTTGCTGCCCAGTCCCATGTGAAATATTCGAGCAGAGCTGGGACAGCACACGGGCTGGCTGGTATGAGAAAAGGAGTAGGGAAGACCTGTGCCCTCTGCACAGGCACCTGGGAGCCCTAAGCTATCTGAAATGGCGCAAGGCCCTACCCGTGGGCAGCTAAATCAAACCTCAAAGCTCCAGCGACCATAATGAAATGACTAGAGTTAGACACCTTAATCTGCGGCAGGTCACACCTTGGGGACATTTTTACAGGACAAAAGGAGGGTCTGCATCCACTTCTTACTAACAGATGAAGGATGCTGGGAGTCTAGCTGCCCTTTGCATAACGTCCTCCTCTGTTACGGTGTACGGGAGAAAGAAATCCATCTTGAACAAAGGAGCTGTCCTGATGTGCCAGGGAAGAGAAACCATTCTTACTTTTCTTTGCTACCTTCTGGTCTTCAAAGCAAGAACATCCATGTCATCAGGTCTGGGTTTGCTGGACCCTGCAAGCCCAGGCTTGCAGTACTGAGCCGGGGACACAGTGAACTCTGGCTGCATCTGCCAGTTACGAACTATTTGGATGCGCTTCACCTAATGAAAACAAATGGATTGTGCAATTCCTGTGACTGCAGATGTGCCGTGGGACAGCATTTCAACCCACTTGCTATCTTAGGTGCCCCATCCGTATAAAGGAGGGTTGCGCTGTACATGGCTTATCAGACTCATCTGGCTGTTAATCTGGGAACACGGACCCAGAACACATCTGCAATGCCGGGATTTCACAACCCAATTGCTTTACTCTTCCTGTGAAGAGTTTAACCTTTTCCCTGAGGCTCATCTGTGGTCAGAGCTGAAAATGCATCTCAGTGGCACAAGCTCATACTGCCGTCGAAGAGGTTGCTCCAGCTAGGGAAGATCTTCCAGACAAGGCTATTGCAAACAGGCATCACGTTTGAGGACAGGAGTCCTTAAGAAGCTCTTCCCAGCTCCGCAGCCTACCAGCTAGACAAGGGAAAAATGAGGATATTCTGTTCAGCAGCCCATGGCTGCCCACCACGATGAAAAACTCTGTTCACCATCATCTGGTTCTTGCCATTAACTTCCCTTAACTGGGTCTCCTGCCTCAAGGGGTTGCTTCCTGCCCAGAACACCCCATTCCCAGCCCTGCACACATTGCCGAGGACTGCTATTTGTAGATGAGAATTTATAGCACTTTGACATAGCACAAAGCTGGAATGCTTTTAAATCACAGCAAAACTGGCACCGGGATACGGCTGTGCCTTGTGCATCCCTTATAGATTCATCAAGCTATGAATATTTCTGAGAGAAAGTGGCTTCTCTAAGCGTGGAAATGCGGCTTTGTCTCTTCATTTCATTCCTAAATTCCCACGCTCGGGATCAAGGGAATCACACAGAAGACACAGCAGTGGCACAGGGTGAGGAAAGAGAAGAAGCAACAAAGCCTAAAATCAAATCTTAGTACCTTATTATGAGGCATATATTTTAATATAAAGCCTATTATTTCAGTAGTCATAGCTGCATTTACTGTCACTCGTAACCGATGTGCTTTACATGCTCACAAGACCGCAGGCGAGGAGGGAGCGCTCTTCCTCCACACCTTTCCCAACCTGGGCAAGGAGCCATCCACTGCTGCGTGCTCCCAGATGCCTGTCCAGCTACGCATCCAAAACTGAACCTTGCAAAGTGCTTTAGGAAAATGAAACTCAATGATCCTGCCCCATTTATTTACAGCGAAGCTCCAGACTATAATTGTGATTATATGGACTGGAAATACTCTTGTGGGTGAATAAATGNCTTGCTATCTTAGGTGCCCCATCCGTATAAAGGAGGGTTGCGCTGTACATGGCTTATCAGACTCATCTGGCTGTTAATCTGGGAACACGGACCCAGAACACATCTGCAATGCCGGGATTTCACAACCCAATTGCTTTACTCTTCCTGTGAAGAGTTTAACCTTTTCCCTGAGGCTCATCTGTGGTCAGAGCTGAAAATGCATCTCAGTGGCACAAGCTCATACTGCCGTCGAAGAGGTTGCTCCAGCTAGGGAAGATCTTACAGACAAGGCTATTGCAAACAGGCATCACGTTTGAGGACAGGAGTCCTTAAGAAGCTCTTCCCAGCTCCGCAGCCTACCAGCTAGACAAGGGAAAAATGAGGATATTCTGTTCAGCAGCCCATGGCTGCCCACCACGATGAAAAACTCTGTTCACCATCATCTGGTTCTTGCCATTAACTTCCCTTAACTGGGTCTCCTGCCTCAAGGGGTTGCTTCCTGCCCAGAACACCCCATTCCCAGCCCTGCACACATTGCCGAGGACTGCTATTTGTAGATGAGAATTTATAGCACTTTGACATAGCACAAAGCTGGAATGCTTTTAAATCACAGCAAAACTGGCACCGGGATACGGCTGTGCCTTGTGCATCCCTTATAGATTCATCAAGCTATGAATATTTCTGAGAGAAAGTGGCTTCTCTAAGCGTGGAAATGCGGCTTTGTCTCTTCATTTCATTCCTAAATTCCCACGCTCGGGATCAAGGGAATCACACAGAAGACACAGCAGTGGCACAGGGTGAGGAAAGAGAAGAAGCAACAAAGCCTAAAATCAAATCTTAGTACCTTATTATGAGGCATATATTTTAATATAAAGCCTATTATTTCAGTAGTCATAGCTGCATTTACTGTCACTCGTAACCGATGTGCTTTACATGCTCACAAGACCGCAGGCGAGGAGGGAGCGCTCTTCCTCCACACCTTTCCCAACCTGGGCAAGGAGCCATCCACTGCTGCGTGCTCCCAGATGCCTGTCCAGCTACGCATCCAAAACTGAACCTTGCAAAGTGCTTTAGGAAAATGAAACTCAATGATCCTGCCCCATTTATTTACAGCGAAGCTCCAGACTATAATTGTGATTATATGGACTGGAAATACTCTTGTGGGTGAATAAATGAAATAAAAAAAAACCTAAAAAAAAATAAATCTGCAAGACCTTTGAGAGTTCTGGATGGTGTTTACAACTATTCACCTTGCTGCATTTCTGCTCCAGCCTCTCTTTTTGTATATCAGCCTTTGGGAAAGACATGTGTCATTCATATCCTTGGTGATACAAGTTGCTATCAGACAGCTGTTACTACAGTTATTTGACAGCAGCATCTCATGCCACAGCTAAATAGCATGACCAGGTAAGACCGAACAAGGTAAGTGAACAGAAGAACATCTTTATTTTTTCCTAGGTGTACACCCATATTCTCCTAAACATGGCTAAATGTCCCCTAGATTTAGCCCAGCACCAGCTCCAATCTTTGCCCCACAAAATTAAATGCAGCATATGAAAGGGACAGAAAATAGAGGGAAGTGCTTTCCTCAGCATCAGCGTACCAAACCGGACAGCTCTTCTCTGAAAAGCCCTTGTTTAAAAGGTCACAAATGTCAAGGTTGGCTCCCCGAGTGCAGCAGCCCCTGGGATGGCACAATTAACTTGACTCCATGCATTTTTAAGTTAAGGAGTTAAAGCAGGGCTATCTTACTGGTCCTTCTGCTGAGGAGATATGAGAAAAAAAAGTCCCAACACTTCTTCCAAGGAGTAGGGAAATTAGCCTTGACCCGGGATCCAAGCCACTGTGGATTAAAGTTCTTTGGAATGAGAAGACCATCATATTTTTTTTCTCTTTATATCCACAGAGATTTGCCTCTTCAATGGCACAAAAATTAAATCCAGCTGGAATGGCTTTTTAATTAAAATCATACTTTGCTTATCAGAGTGAGAACACTTAACTGATTACAAAAGAAACGTGGAAACCTCTGGCATCCTGTTCCCCATTCTCCAGCCAGGCTGTGCAGCAAACTCTCTCTGCTAAACCATGTGTAACCCTTTGGAGACCACCCCACATGAGCTCTCCTCACCCTATTTATAGACATATAGACATATTTATAGTCATGTAGGACATATAGAGTCTATACAGAAAGTTGCATACAAAAGCTCCCTCTGAACCTGATGGAGTTCACTCTTGTTTTAATTTGCTGACTCCTGGAAATTCCCTATGGAAGTACAGAATATCTATACATTTAATTTCAACTCTTTGGCTGTGCAGTCACTTGTCTCCATAGACAACTGAAAGGTTTCCCACTGTCTCGAAAGCACCCTCAGGCCAAAGGCTGAAACCATACACCTGACCCATTCCAAGCAGATACACCCCAGCATCCCACTCCGATGGTTAAGGACCTCTTTTTTCCACGAGCACTACCATCCAGGCTTGTTGCCAGTCAAGTGATTTTACTGGAGGCCTCTCCGTATGGTGACAACAAAATTCACAGGTCGTGATGTGGGCAAGGTTGGGTCGCACAAGCTACGCCATCCACCCACCTTGAGGTGTTCCCTGAGGAACATCTCATGTGCCACAGCCTCCGGGCCATGGGGGGGACTGCTGTTGCCTGTGCTACATTTGGGTTTCAGCCTTCCAGGGTTGCTGCCGTAACAATTTCCACGAGCATTAAACTCACAGTCAGATCCTGAGAAGGCACGGCACAGCAATGTTAACGTCAGCGAAGCTAAGCTGATTTATTCTGGCTGAGGATGGTAACTGCAGGGTAGGATTTTCCCAAGCACAACTGTAAGTTAAATTCTTAGGGCCGAATGAATACGTGACCGAGTGTCTGCATGCTTTGATCTTTCTGTTTTCAGTGCCAGTTCCTGCTAGGGAAAGGGATGTTGAGGCACATGCTAGAACTGAGGTCTTGAACCCATGGTGTTTGCAATGATCCTATGGGACTTTCCATCAGAATAGCACTGTCATGGAACTCAGCTGCATTTTCCTTCCAGACAGAAAGGAGATCAGATACTTCTTCAATTGGGAAAGTTACTCTATTTTTAGCTCCAGTAAGACCATTGCAGCCACAAGGTGCTGGATTACAGAGGCTGAAATAACCATCTCCTGGAGAAACCCAAGAACGGACACGTTGATCTTGTAGAGTCTCCCACATAATGAAGAAAATGCAGTTTTACCCTCGCAGCTCCTCCTGCCCTCTCCCTCCTGACGCCCAGATGTGCTGCTTTCAGTCACACCATTTAAATGCCACCCTTTTGCAGGAAAACATAACTTGGGGGTAACCCCCACTATACTCCACAGGAGACACCAAAACCCTGATCTCCCTGCTCAGGACTTTCTTAGATTCTTAAATACATTTAAACTCTAGACTTAGGGCAATATTCTATTTCCAGGCCTGGAAATTGTCTTCCCCAATTAGATCTGCTGCTGTTGAAGTGAGTGAGAGATCCCCAGACTCTAAGACTGAATATGCTTCAAACTAAGAGCTGTGGCCGAACAGCTTTCAAAACCAAAACTCTTCCAGTATCTGATCTATGATCTAAACCAGAGGTCATTATCCCTTCTCTGAGTGTGTCAGTCTTCCAACATGCTAATCAGGAAGGCGAAATTTCCCTTCTTCCCAGAAATGGCTGTGCCATCATTTAAAGGTGTGGCACATTCTGGCCATTTTCTGGCCTGAGAAAGAAAGTTTAAAAACGATCCATAAAAAGCATAGGGTTTTTTTTTATTTATTCACTCTTCTGTCAAGAAAAATAACTCAGAACTTGCGAACTTTTCCAGTTTCTTGATGAGAAGAAAAAAGGGAAAACTACTCTCTTTTTTCTCCCCCATCAATCAAGAATTAAAATCCCCAAGGATAGATATCTCCCTCACCCCCAGCAACTTTACGAGCAAGAAAACCCCACATTCCTGAAAATATTCCTCAAGTACAAGGTTAGGTTCTTTGTTAAGGAAAATATATTTGGAAGATAAATGGTCAGCAAGGTCTAATGCGAAGAGATTAGTCAAGGTTCTTTATATCTTGACTTTAAGATTCATTAAATCTCATTTCACAGTAACCACACACCCCACACTCAGAGGTCAGCTGCAGTCACTAGTTGGGTGACCTGTGCAGAAGTATAATGGTTTCCCCACTGTAGACCCCACTGTCGATGTATGATATCGATTTTAAATTTCTCTCCCTCTCACCCAATTGCTCACCACTTACAAGCAGCTCATGTCCCTGTGCGTGTGCCGTTGGAGATGCTGACCGCATCTTCTTCTGGAGAGAAGCACCTTTCTTAAGCTTGCTGTTGCTGTTTTAGTACAGTGTGAAGGATCTGGGAACTCCCCATTGCTCATATCAGAGCAATCAAAAATATTAACCACCCCCTCCCTCCCCTCTGAAACAAAAGATTTACAAGAAACACACCGTATCTGCTCTGTGAAACACCGTGCTGGGACTGTCAACCCAGCCCCTCGCTGAACACTGAGCATATGGCCAGGATCATCCTGATGAAAACCTTTCCCTGTCTCTGCTCCGTAACAAAACACTTCTTTCCCTTCATGGCCAGGATCCCCATGACAGCCTGAATGATGACACTGTTGGCTGGCAGAGGAAGGCCCAACTCCACTGTGGATGGATCCCTCAAAACATGTCCATGAAGGACATGGAGCTGTTGGAGCGGGTCCAGAAGAGGGCCACAAAAATGCTCCGAGGGCTGGAGCCCCTCTGCTCCGAGGCCAGGCTGAGAGAGTTGGGGCTGTTCAGCCTGGAGAAGAGAAGGCTGCGGGGAGACCTTAGTGCGGCCTTGCAGTGCTTCAAGGGGGCCTAGAGGAAAGGTGGGGACAGGCTTTTTAGCAAGGCCTGTGGTGACAGGACAAGGGGTGATGGGTTTAAACTAAAGGAGGGGAGATTTAGGCTGGATATAAGGAAGAAATTTTTTACAATGAGAGTGGTGAAGCACTGGCGCAGGTTGCCCAGAGAGGTAGTGGAGGTCAGGTTGGACGGGGCTCTGAGCAACCTGATGTGGTTAAAGATGTCCCTGCTCACTGCAGGAGGGTTGGACTGGATGGCCTCTAAAGGTCCCTTCCAACCCAAAGCATTCTATGAGTCTATGATTCTATGATTCTAAAACAAGGGGTAACAGCAGGAGAGAGCAGTGACCCCTGTCCCACGCAGAGCAAAGCCCTCCAGTTGGTTTTGAGTTTCCTGCAACAGGAACGTGTCCTGCAGGGTGCACTCGCAAACACATACCTTCAAAAAACAGAGACCAAGGAGAAGATTGCCAAGAGAGGCATCATCGGTGGGACCTTCCCACTGGAGAACTGGCAAAGCTGGAGAACTGGGGGGACTACGTGAAACCCTAAAGAGATCCTGCCCATCTCTCAACAAACAGGTAGCTTTCCAAGATGATCTGTTTCCATCCTCTACTCTCACCAGTCTCAAAGCCAAACATGGATGTGTCTCCAAGCCTGGCCAGTCTCCCATTCCTGCACTGGCAGGTAGATCCATACTGTGACAATGCCTTGCTCCTGCTAAAGGTGGTTTTGCCTTGCTCATTTTTTCCTTAAGCAGCAGGGCGAGCACTGCACTGTGAGCAGTATCACACCAATTGCTCTCCCTGCAGAGCAGCTGAATAACATACACATCATATAGGAAGGCTCCTTCCTATATGTGACAGACAACCCATCCCTGTCAGAAATAGGTCAACCTCCATCACAAAAGAAGTTGGTTTTCTGGCTCTCAGTGCTGCTCTTGGCAGGCTGTTCTCACATCTCACTCCCCTCACTGCTACAAACCTTCCCACATCCAGCCAAATTCAATCCCATCCAGCGTCCAAACACGCCGGCACCAGCACTAGCCCTTCACTTTAGAAGATGCGTCCACTCCCTGATGCTATCACGAGTGCACATGTAGGGGGTAACCACATCATCTCCATGACATTGGTTTGCAAGGCTAATTTAGCCAAACACTAACTACGAAGTCTTTACGATGTAGGCAGAGAAAAGTGAAAAGAAAGAAGCAAAGGACAAGTAAAGGAAGTCTATTTTTCTCATTTCCAGATTGGGTTTTAGGCATTCAGCTGCAAGACCACCCCCAGCAGAAAGTTCATTTACAGAGCCTGGAACTGAACTAAGAGCTCCTCAGCTTCACCCTGTGCCTGAACCGTTGCCCTTCTCCAGCTGCAGCTGGATGTATTGGTTCATCTCCTTCTACTCCTGGTCACCCCAGTGGACCCTGTTTCTTGCCTGTACTTCTCCCCAGGCTCCTCTGCAAGGGAAATAAGCATTTATTTTTAGGTGCATTGTACTCTGACTGGTTGGGCTCTCCTCCCAGGGCTGCGATATATATTTAATACTTGTTTCCAGAGCTGACAGCCCAGGAAGCTTGAGTGGTGAACTGGCAGAGAAGAAATAATTACAAAGCAGAGGGGCATCAACCTGCCAAGCATTTTAACACCCCTTCTAGAAACAGAGACTTGACTTTTCAGCAGTCCCGTAGTGGGGAAGAAAGCAAGTCCGAATCAAAGACACAGTTGCTGTTTTATGATGATGATGATTTCAGTTGTGTAATAAGAAATCCTGTCAGATCGGCAGCAGAGAGGAACAGGAGAAGAAATACACTATTAGAGCAATACGCAGAGGAAAAAAATGTGCTGGAAAGAGGCAGTACAGGAGAGACAACTGCCCCTAGGCTGCTCAGCGCTCCCAGCACGGGCTGTCCCTAGGAGTGCTAGAGCTCTGGGATGCTTCTAGACAGCGGTGACCCAAGTGGGATCAGCAGACCCAGTCATCAACCTGCACAAGAGATTCAACTCAAATGTGGGATTGTTCCACAACTGATCTACCCAAAGGCTGTGGTTCCTAACCTCTTTGCAGCTGGAGTTCACCACTGCTGCCCCCACGTTTCTCTTGCCCGTTGCTCCCAGCTGCCCTTCCATATGGTAGTATAACTCCTCCTCTCCCTCATCCCAGCCCTCACCATATCCTCAGGCAAATACCATGCTGGGATCTCAGGTCCTGGACCATCCCTGAGACCTCCATCACAGCTTGCAACAGCCACTTGGACTCTCTTCCCTTCTGCATCTCTTTTTCCGAAGAGTAAATACAGTGCTGTCGAGCACACGAGGTGTCTTTCCTTTAGAAAATCACCACCTTTACTCAGCCCTTTACTTAGCCATTCCTCCACAACTGAATTTAGTGTTTCTGGAAGATGTCCCTTCAATAAATCCTGGCTTTGTTTTATCTCCCTGTAACAACAAGATGTAGCAAAAAAATTTGAACAGACAACCAAAGCTTCAGCTTTATAGCTAGGTTTAAAAATATTTCCAGATCCTTATTGGTCCCTCAAGACATTTCTGAGGCTCAGGTCAAGTAGAGCCAAGGCAGCAAGCTCCAATTTTTAATTTCCTTTCCATCTACAAAACCATCAGGGCTTGGCTAACACAGTTTAACCACCAGAGCTGTCTGGCTCTGGGAACAGCTTCCCAGCCAAAGGAGCACAGCAAAAAAAGTGAACTTTAAGAAGTTGAAGGCAAGTAACCGTACGAATACGACAGGAGCCCTGTGTTGGCAGAGACCTCAAGGAGACAGAAAGGTTGTTCTTGCCTTATATCCCCAAGCATGTAAGATCCAAATGAAAACAACAGTCAAGGTGGAAGGCACAAATACACATGCCAACGTTATGAGTCTTTTCCTCACGGCGTGTAAATTTAATTATAGCGTAGATCACGCACTTCCAGCACAACTTCACCCACTGAAAGGCATCCAACCTACCGTCTGCAAAGGAACTAGGTACCAAGACGAATGGATCTCTAAAAGCACCATCTCACATCACGGTTTTATTAAGTGCTATTACAGCCATGATCGACTACTGATATATGGGACATAGTATTTTTTTTATTAGACTGACTAGTACAGCTAGAGAAAAAAAAAAAAGAGTTTTTGAAGCTCTTTAACTCTGAAACACACTCAGGAAACTTCAGGATATGCACAGGTCTGAAATAACTGTTCTGAGTTTAGTCAAGTTAATTAATTACAGAAAAAAGGAGCAATTAGCACCTGCAGAGCAGATGAATCACTTAGGCAGGGAGGAGCTGGTAGGACCATCAGCCCTTGTAGGACTGCAGGGGTGGGCAGGAGTTATCACCTCTGCAACAGCAAGAAACTAGCAGGTGGCGAGACGTGAAGAAAACCGCGGCATCTCATAAAAATCAACGTCTCCACTGAGTCCCAGGCTTTTAATGCCCAGCAGAACCATGAACATTAATTTGTGGGCTTGGCTTTTGGAGGTACGTTGAGTCTATAACACAGAAGCGTGGTAGCGATGGGTTTGCAATGAGCCGTTCTCTCCAACCAGCACACTTTTCTTTCAAATTGTCCCACTGACAAACACCTTCAGGCTAAACCCAAAGCCACTGCTACTTAACTTTATTTCTCTTTCGGACCTCAGGAAGCATTGCCATGCCTGAAAGTATTTATTTTTATTTTTTATACATATATATTTATGTAAAATTTTATATATAGATATAAAAATATATAAATATATACATATCTCAGCTGTTCCAATATAAACTGTTATTTCTCTTGACAAACCTCACCTCATCTGCATTGTACACAAACAGCCTGAAGATAAGCCTTTGACACAGTGTTTGCTGAAACGTTTATGACTTCCCCAGGGGAGGGAGGAGGGAGCGGGGCAAGGAGGAACAAAGGGTTCATTTTGCCAAAAAACGGTGCTGCAAAAGAAATTTGGTGGAGAGGATGAAAGAGCAAGAATTCCTGCGCTCAAAACCACTGCCCATGCCCCAACTGCAAAGCACCAGCTCCAAGAAGGCGAAAAAAGCTTTGCACGGAGAAACTGTGCAAAAACGGAGCTGTACAACAAGAGGCAGCGAGTAGAGTAAAACAGAAGGAGTGGGAAAATTCTTGGAGAGGAATCGTTGCAGGACTGGAATTAAGCGCACGGCATAGCTGAGACCCACACGGCTCTGCAGCCGTGTTTAATGTCATTCACCAAAAAAATGCAAGCAGCCTAGCAGTCGACACTCGAGCACATCAGTAATTCTTCACGTAGCGTTTGGCCTCCTTTCGGTGCCCTGTGAAGCTGGGAACTGCCTCAGCAGCAGCAGTTTTTCTCTGCCTTTGAGTATGTCAAGCAAAAAGAAAACCTGGTTCTATTGTGAAAAAAGCTGGAACAGCCTAATTATGCTTAAGAGCCAGGATGAAAATGAAAAAAAAAAAAAAAAAACAAATAGATGGATGCAGACATGGCAGGAAACAAGTGGCTTGTTTCAATGCAGGCTGTTCTGCGCTTGCACCCTGCTTTGAAATGACCCTAGGGCAATAGGAAACCCCTGTGACCTCCCCAGGGAGTGAATCCCAAAGGGATGCTCCATCACCCCTCCGTGCAGCTCCCAGCTCACGGCAGGGCTCAGCAAGGGGAAGAAAGCACCCTTTGCACTGCTTGCTGAATCGTCCCAAATTACTAGCCCCAAATTACAGGGGAAAAGCAGCCAAGAAATACTGGGCACGGCTCAGGATTGAGCCCAATCACTGATGGCAAGGAGGATGAAGTGGCTTTAGCAGCAGGGCACATGCAACCACACCAGCTAGCGCTGCCGCAGCTCCGCCGCTGAGCGGTTTTCCTTCGAGCGAAAGGTGAATGGTCCTGGGGAGCATCTCGTTCACTCCCTCCCTCTGCAGCAAAGCACATCTGCCAGGGCAGCGGGGTTTAATCTCTGCTCAGCAAACTCCTGAGGGTTGTGAAAGGTGACTTTAAAAAAAAAAAAAAAAAAAAAAAGCAATACATTATGTCCCACATAACCACGAATGCGATGAACTTTAAAGGGGTTCGCCCCTCCCCTGATAAATGGCTAGGGGTCTGTAATGGGAAAGAGGCCATAAAAAATAATCACTACAGTCATTTAAAGTAAGACTTGCATTTGGCTACAGTAAAATAAAGGTGGAAGCGGTGTAATCCCCAGCAGGATTTGGATTCTGGCTGTTTCCAAGCTGAGTGCATAAAAATGCTGAGTGTCAGTGTTGAAGCAGCTTTTCATTTTGTTGCAACTGTACAGAGCTGCTACAGAGTGTTTTTTTTGGGGGGGCATCCCATTCAGTACATTTAATTTTGTTTCCTTTTTGCCTTGCAAAGGGATACCTTCCTTAAAGCTCGAACTGCAGCAGTCTGGCCACTTACGGAAATACGAAATAAAAGCTGCTTTTCAGTAATGAATAAAGCAGGCTGCAGGGAAAAGCTCAGCGTGAGCAGGTTTTCTTCTTTTTTCGTTTTTACACAACACAAGAGGAACCTGGGGAGGGATTCAGCTTGTACCTTAAGATCTCTGAATGTAGGTGTCTACCTGAGGGTGACTGAACTGCCACTATAGTCAATGAGGGTTCAAAAAGTGCGTAACGGAGGCATGTGGTGCCATTTGAGATGGTAACTTCATTTTCTGTGTTCGTAGCATCCATGTGGGGCTGGCAGATAACGCAGCATTTACGGGGGCTTCGCTCTCCAGAAAGGGACGATGCGGGACAAGGGGATCTTTTCCTGCATCTCAAACGGCCTGAGGGCAGGCAGCTGACACGAACGTGGCAACACTGCTGACCACAACGGGAGCTCGGACCATCTGGGTCACACGTAGACACCTACACAGTAATGCTGAAACGTAGGTGTCCTAATCTGCAAGATGAATCCCACCCCGAGGTCACCTGCAAGGAAGCTCACAGACTGATTAGCTGTGATAGACAATGACATTTATAAGGGCCCTGGAGACACTCGCTGCCCAGGTGTTGGTTGTGATGTTACAGATCACCAGGTATTAATTGAAACATCTGTTAAACACAGAATCAAGGTTGGAGCCCTGAAGAAACATCTTTTTAAAAGACACACAATAGATTTCAGCTTTACAAAGGAGACATGAAGTATTGATATTTTCCTCTCCAGACAAGAATTGTATTTAAATAGATTTTTTTTTTCCCCTTCCCTCTTGATGAGATGCAATTTCACAGGCATGAAGATTAAAAAAATGTGGAGCTCACACTCAGCTTCCCGACTGTCAGGAGTAAGAACATCCCTGAGCCCGCTGCAAAAGCCAGAAGGGAATCACGGGGATGGTGGCTCAGCAAACAGAGAGTTTGGCCTCTGTATTCGGTTCCTTTGGTCTCTTCTTGACTTTAAATCAATGAAGCCAAGTCGTGATGCCCAGAAGAGTTTATCAAAACAGCATCACCAAGTCTGTTGTCCAGCCCACTAGTGAAATGCATCAGAAAATAATCCCGATTTGGTTCTGAAGTAGAAAACAATCCCAATTCAGTTCTAACACTTGACTTTAAATGCAAACGACGTAAGTGCAAGTCTCCATCTCCCCGCAGTGCAAACAGTGAAATGGATGGTTAGTGACTGCCCTGGGGGTGAGAAATCTACCTAATGTGACTAATGGAGGAGTTTAAGGCTATTAACATCCACTGTTTCAGTTGACTGGAAAAGTGACTTTGTTAATGTAAAGTATACCAGGGTCTTTAAAATTCAGGTACAGCTCAGAAGCTAAAATAGGTCTTTAAGTCCTGGAAATAATATATACACACACACACATATATATATGTATAAATTAGTGCTGTAGATAAAATCTGGCACAATAAACCGCCAGTAAAGCAGCACTAATGTGTGTTTTCCAGCCTTAAGCAACCCACAACACATATCCATGCGCATAAAAATGTCCCTAAATTCACGTTATAAACGAACCATCTAAAAATTACCGGACTGACGTCTGTTGTCACCTACGCTAACTTCATAGCAGGGATGCACCGACTTCAGGGCACCACATCTGCCTTGCATCCGCACGACTGACGGATGAGCGGGGGAAAGAATATCGGAGGCAAGGACTGTAACAGCAAAGAAATATCGCACCCGCTTCCACCTCTTCACCTCACCTGCCTGCTTCCAGCAGGTCAAGCCGTGTTCACATAGGCTATTTATATTTGTGCAGATTGGCAATTATTAAACATAAGTGCTCTTGCTATTATAGCTCTTCCCTCGTCAGGGTTTATGCATGAGGCTTAGCAGTTTAAAAGTGATTTGCAGCAAAGCTAATAGCCAGTAGATGCTTCTAATAAAGCTGAAGTTTCAGGACAGAAAATCTTGGTACTTTATTAACAACATCCTTATCAGAAAGAAACCTTGCACTTTTATTTACATCTCCAGAAGTCTTTAAGTTTTTTCTAAAAACCCAGTGCTGAAGAAGTGCGGTATCGCCGCATTCAACAAATAAAAGGGCTGCGTAACGATGCAAGAAGCATCCAGCAACCGGTAGCTTCAGGGAGCCCATCATCTTCTCAAACCTTCCCCAAGGCACTTTCTGAGTACTAATGAATGAACTCTCCCTGCATTACGGGTCTTGTAATGCGAAAGGTGAAGCTCATGCCCGGAGAAATGAATCATCCCAGAGAAATCCCTGGTGGTCAGGCATGAAGCCAAGCAAGCTGCAGGTTGCTCCAAAAGGGAACTGCGACAAGACCACCACCCAGCTGGTGAGCAGCCTTCCCCAGCCATGCGCAGGACCTCCCTGCCATGGCGTTAGCTGTGTTAGCTCTGGATGGAGGCCGGTCTGATGGCTGGCATCACCTCCCCACCCCTCTTGCACCTCAAAACGAAGTGTCTGATTTTTCTTCCACTGTAATCCTGTGGGATCTCATTTTCAGATGCAAAGACATCTCCCCTCTTGGCTCGGTTCCCACCCAAATGAAGCTGTGAGAGCTCGTGACTTCTGGAAAACATCTGGGACCGTGGAAGGGAGGGAGCAGTGAAATGGCAAGTGCTCAGCACTCACTGAGGGAAACGCTGCCCAGCTGCACGGGCCAGGAGGACAAATCAGTGCCACCACACAGGCAGGCTCAGAAAGTCTCATGGAGGGAGCAGGAGCTTCTGACCTGCCTGTCTGTCTGTTCATCCATGCTCTCCATCCCACCTGCTGGACCAGAACTCCAGCCCCTCCTGCTCTGGGGTCTCCAGGCAGCTCCAACCCATTTTGTCTATGTTTTTGGCCCACAACTGAAGATTTTTCTTGCATGCATTTCCTAGATTTTGGTTCTTACAACAGACTTTCCTCTTCTTTCCAATATGAAAGAGAAAAAGTTGATGAGACCAGAGAATGGGGCTATATTTAATCACACAACCTTTCCCAGGCATTGGAAAACCACATATCCGTTTCCACTGAGTCAGTGTGATGCTGCAGTGATCCCATTTGTGGCAGTGAAATGACACTGCCACTCTTGTGCTGACTTGGTCTGAGGGCAGGATGCGACCTACTGTGTTCATAAAACCAAGCTAAGTCCTGCTCCTCATCAAAACTGGAGTAAGAGTTTTTATTCCGCACAGATAATTTGACTCCTTTCCTGAATTTGAGCCACGGATGCCATGCAGAGTGTGACAAATCTCCTCCAAGTGCGCTCAGGTCTGACTTTAAAAAAAAAAAATATCATCTTGTCTTGGGTCTCATTAATCTACACAGTGTCTGGTGCCCTTCCTCAGACTGCCAATAAATAGGACACGATGCTGAACAGGGAGATATCCTTCCTGTCCCTCCTCCCTCTCTTCTCCATTGCCAACAACGACCTGTGTCTACAAGCTAGCCCAAATACCAGGTGACTTCCCAGTCCTACCAGACTAAGTCAGCATATGACGTGGCAAGTAGAAGATTGATCTCGACAAGATACCAGTCTTTCCAGTTGTTTCTGCTGGAGACCATCTGGTAAAGGGGAAAAATTATCTTCCCCCCACACACACTGGAAAAATAATAGAATAATAGAAAAATAATAGAAACTCTGTGTGTTTGCCATTTCCAAGGCAGCCTCGCAGTCGGTGCCTCGGGAGAGCTGAAACACCTCTTTCATGACACGGGGCCCATGACTCACTCGTACCCCAGTTGCCCATTTGCAAAATGTGCAGAGCACCTCCCCGCTTTGCATCCACCAACTACCATGACCCCTCCTTTGGATATTCAAGTGAGAAGAGACAAAATACCGCTCAGCAAAGTCCCGCCACTATGAAACGACGAAAACAAGAACAAAACGTCACGGCAGCCTCATGAGTCGGAACCGGACAGACCTAGCACAAAATACAGCACACCCTGCTTTGCATTTTTATCTGGTGCAGCCCTCTGGCTGCCACACCGCTGCTGATATTACGACGGGAAGGAGCTCGAACCAGAGTACTTTTAAAGCACCGTAAAAAGGGGGAAAAGGAAACAACAGACACACGCACACCCAAATTCACGAGCCAGGCAGCCTTCTCTGTCCATGGTCCCATCTGCCTCCTGATGCTGAATATTTGGCAACTCTCCCTCTTTTTAAAAAAAACCCTGGTGGACTCATCTCCTTTTACGATACATCACAATTCCCCTCCTGCCTGGTTCTCTGGAGTTTTCCTGCTGGAGAACAGACCTCTCGGCTGCGGGGAGGGTGTGATAATTGGGGTGTGAATCCCCCTGCTGACATGCTGGTGGGCTGGAGCAACACGCTGTTGGTAACAGCCTTAAATATTCCACATCGGATTTTTTTTTTTTTCCCCTCAGATACTGTGTTTTTACCTCTTTTGCTCTTTTGCCTTGTTATACCCTAAATAAGAGCTTCTAAAATATCTGTACTGCTGAAAATATGTACTTTGAGAACTTTCAATGTTGTAGAGAAGTAATGAGACTTTCCGAGCTACCCAGATACAGGCTTGGGCAACTGGTTCTCCTAGATGGCTTTCAGTAAAGTCAGTCATGCACTTATACACGTATAAATTTAATAAACAGTACGCCCAGTAACGCATTGAGGTTTTGTGGCAAGGCCTTTGTTAAACACACGTTGTCATTGCTAAAGGACCTTTGTGTTGGATGCAGGAATTTGGCTAGAGAATTCTAGCTAGTACCTTGCCTCTTTGCCAAAAACATCGGTTATTTTGGTTTAAATGCATTTATCTAACTTCTCAGTCAATGACAGGATGAAGGAGACGCAGATATGGCTGAAGTGGTTGTCCCATGAGCTTAAATTTAACTGCTTTTTTACAATGATCCTGTTTCCAGCATTTACACTCGGACCGCTAAAGCATCAGATCTGAGTTTTTCATTCCTTTCCATCATGCCTCTACTTCATGGCTGGAGCAGAATAAAACTCTGAAGAAAAGCACAAATTACACCAGCTGGACAGATTTGAAAGCTAATTCAACAAGCTTGCAGTCTGAAGGCATGGGGAATCCACCACCGCTCGAATTACCCACATCTCATTTACTAGACACACACTGGGGAAAAAAAAAAATAGTCCAACTTGTAGCTCTCCGGGCCAGACACCCTTAAAAAGGTAAACTGACCCACTAGACCCTAATAGGGATTGTTCTGGATTTACACCACGCCCCCCCAACACCAACTTTAGCACTTTTCTTCAAAACGTTAAAAGCTGACGGTTGCAGGAGGCAGGTCTCTGGTGAGCATGGTCTGATGAACGACAGCAAAAGAGATTTGCCCAGTTTCCTTTTTTTTCCACACTTGTAGATCATGAGAGGCCGAGGTGAAAGTTTATAACAGCAATTAGAAACCACGTGGCTGCAACAGTTTTATAGCACTGAACTTCTTGATCAGCCAATCGTTCTCGTTCAGAGTTTTTCCAAGGACATACCAATAAAAATTATCACAATAAATTATAAGAAAAAAAACCTCTGCTGAGCCATCGTAGGTTCCAGAGCCAGGTTGTCACAATCGCAGAGTTACTTTTGTTTTAAAAATGAGCACCAAATCCCAGGTTTAAACTGAGAAATAAAAACAAGAGGGATTTTCTCTA
The DNA here is from genome assembly GCA_013401315.1 of Balaeniceps rex. Lineage (NCBI taxonomy): Eukaryota > Metazoa > Chordata > Aves > Pelecaniformes > Balaenicipitidae > Balaeniceps > Balaeniceps rex. Next base: position 67,423 of record VYZW01019053.1, on the reverse strand, counting down.
GCATTGAGGCACTTCAGTGTTAGTCACCTTGCACTGATAAGGAGCATGTGAATCTCTAACCCACTAGTATGAACCAGGTCTCAGGAACATTAACACAACGAAAGAATGAGAAAGCAACCGACGGTTCCACTAAACCGACGGCAAGGAAGCAAGATAAAGTATGAAACAACAAGATAATAAAATGGTTGAAAAGGAACCAGCACAGGCCCTTGGATCGCACCAAGGCTGTGCCCTCCTGTTGTCCCAACGCTTTAGGAGTTTGTGCTTATTGACAGCAGCGATCAACCCAAGAGCACCAGCCTAAGGACCTGATCCTGCCACCGCTTGCATGTTGAACTTCAGCAGGCTACGTGACTTAACTCTCCGCGGGATCTGGCCCCAGAGGACCTCTTCATGCCAACAATGTTTAAAGAAATGGGATATTTGCCATGGGCTTCAGTGGAAGCGGGAGTTGGAGCAGCTCCAGCAGCTGACGGGAGTGCTGCCCCCTTCTCATTTCCCCAGCTCCAGCCCCGGACATGAGCTATTTTGGATCTTCCCTAAAGCAAAGTCTGTAGAATTCCAGGAACTAATTGCCTGGTCATTTTTTTTAATACTTTAATCCATTTTCCCAGCCTGTTCTTCCTCAAAGAAAGTCTTTGGTGATGCAGATGGCTGGGTGGCTCACCATGACAGCCAAAACAACTGAAGTAAGTCCATTTGTCTCATTTCTTAAGGGACAAGGGGAGAGGAAAGGAGAGACGAGTGATGCAGTGCCAAACCTGGGTTACCCTCCGCTCTCTGAGGGGTGGCTCGGTTGGGCTGACTCTGCTTGCTGGGGGATCAGAGCAGCTTCAAGTGAACCACTGTCACCAGCCGAGCAGAGCAAACAGAAAATGACTTGCAAGCAAGTACCGATGGCACAACCTAGTTCCTGTGGACAACCCTCACCCAACCCAACAGGATGCTGGTGAGGCGACCTCACCTTCCAAAGAGAGAAAACAAGCGTGTAAGAAGATTACAAGTAAGAAGGAAACAGCCACGGCCAGCAACCCCCCCTCCCACCCCAGCCTGCTGAATAAACCTGACCGGTCTCGCTAGAAATCGCACGCTGAAAGGAAACAAGCCGCGAAAACAAAGCGTTGAGTGAAATGTGCAGAACGCCGTGCCTGCGCTGTTTGCACAGAGACTTGGCTTTGGCATGCACGTGTGTGCGCGCACACAGACGCATCGCCAGGAGAAACAATCCCGTTCGCTAATTCTACGCCGTGCTACGAGCCATCTGCGGTGGGGGAGGCAACAGCACTGCCCCAATCGGGGACCTGCAAGCATGGAAATTATAAGCAGAAGGGACACAGCAGCCAGGACAGACATCCTTTGCTCCCGGCTTCTGCTCTTTCCTCAAACAGTGCATCCACGTGAGGTTTAAGTGTCAGAGAGCAGCACTTTGCCAAACTTCTCATGGGTGGCTGTTCTTCAGCCGGAGGAAGGTCCCATTCGAGAGTCCCCTGCCCTGCCGCTGAATCGCCTCTGGGAAATTTCATCCCCATTTTTTTTTTTTGTGTGTGGGGGAAGCTTTGCACCAAACAACCAAGCTCCTGAACAGAAGCCAAAGCAAACTGAAAGCCAGGCTGCAAACCTGAATGACAACGAAACCAAGAGCCAGTCCTGAAATAAACCACTAAAAACCCCGAAGTGAATTCCTCTAGCTCAAGAGATCGCTCACTCTCGACGAGGAAGCACACCCCGAACAAAAAGAAAATTAAGCTCTTTTTCTAGATTATCCGCGGGAAAGGAAAGCCAACAAAGATACACCTGCCTTAAACCAACAGCACTTTCAAAGTTGCCCAAAGTTTGCCCGAGGCTAAACCGATAAACCCCGCGCCGGAGGAGCGGGCACCAGGGGAAACCGGTCACGGCGGGCGCGGGGCTGAGCCCCGCAGCCTCCCGCCGCCGCGCACCGGCAGCACTCACCGCGGAGAAGAGGCAGCCGAGCAGCGGCACCACGACACCCAGGACCGCGTACTCCATGCTGCCCACGCCGGAGCAGAAGAAACCCCGCACCGCAAGGTCCCGGGCGTGTGCGGCCG